>JARYGA010007968.1:0-29381 GCA_030545235.1 Helianthus tuberosus | reverse complement strand
AGGGGTAATAAAGTCTTTATATCCATTCAAAATAGGAAACTGTAAATCAAAATCCCTTCAATTTCGATCTCTCTCTCTCTACATCACGACCAGATGATATCTCTCTCTACAATTTCGATCTCTCTCTACAATTTCGATCTCTCTCTCTACATCGTAGTGGAGCGGCGACGGTGGAGCGGCGACGGTGGAGCGGCAGTGGTGATGCCGGAGCGGCAGTGGTGGTGCCGGAAGTGCAGTGGTGGTGGTCGTGCGATCTCTCTGTCTCTCTACATCGCCCGGCCAGATGATATCTCTCTCTACACGACAGAGGCGGCGAAGCGGCAGTGGTGGTGCCGGAAGTGGAGAAGATGATACAGAGATGTAATGATTATTGAATGGTGTTATATATGTGTTGAATGGTGTTATATTCTTTATTGAATGGTGTTATATAATGTGCTGAATGGTGTTATATACTTTATTGTATGGTGTTATATACTTTATTGAATGGTGTTATTATACTTACTGAATGGTGTTATATACTTGCTGAATGGTGTTATATACTTACTGAATGGTGTTATATACTTGTTGAATGGTGTTATTATACTTACTGAATGGTGTTATATACTTGCTGAATGGTGTTATATACTTACTGAATTATGTTATATACTTGCTGAATGGTGTTTTATACATACTGAATGGTGTTATATACTTGCTGAATGGTGTTATATACTTGCTGAATGGTGTTTATAGATATCTTTTAAAAAAAATCCAGTTCCGATAATTAAGGTGGCGGTTATGGGAAGTTTTTAATTAATTGAATTAATGATAAAATTACTTGTTTACCCTTTTGAATTAATTTAGATTTAGTACACATGTCATCTCCACAATATTTCTCACCTTTCTCACACGTTTAACCTTTTTTACAATAACCTTACCCTATATATATATACATAGGGGGCCGCTAAAATGAAAACCACCTCCAGTTGTAAGAACCGTGAGAACTACACCGTACGGGGCGAGGTGGACCAAAATTTTTTTCATAAACGTAGATGCGTGTATTATAAACACATTTGTAAAAGAATTCAAAAAAAAAAATGACGTGTGTGTAGTTTTGCTTGTCTTTATTAAACGCAAACTTGTGGTGCTCAAAACTACACACACGACATTTTTTTTTTTTTGAATTTTTTTTACAAATGTGTTTATAATACACGCATCTACGTTTATGAAAAAAAAATTGGTCCACCTCGCCCCGTACGGTGTAGTTCTCACGTTTCTTACAACTAGAGGTGGTTTTCATTTTAGCGGTCCCCTACATACATATATACATATATACTTATACACACACACACACATATATATATATATATATATATATATATATATATATATAATACACATATGAATGTAAGAAACATAAAATTTAAAAAAATGAAACTTAGATCCCAAAATTTAATGATTTAGAGTTGTTCTTTTTGTTCTCGCAGTAATTGGTGTTCTGTAATGATCCTTATCCTATATATATATATATATATATATACATACACACACACATACATACATAGGTTGGGTTCTAAAGTGAACACTAGTGTATTTGTGAACTGGGTGAACAAATCCTGGCAATTGATTTACATCATCAAATCGTAAAATACACTAGTGTATTTTCATAATCAAATCCTGGTCATTTGTTTACACTTGTGGATACACTTGTGTATTGATAATCACGGGCTAGGATTAGTTCACTAGTGCTCACAATCAAGAGGGTTGTTCACAAATGAACCTAACCCTATATACATATATACTGGAGGGTTTAATTTAAAACTCAATGTTAGTGAGAAAACTCGAAAACTCCTCGTTAAAGTAGGGAAGTGGATTTTTAATGAAGGATGGCAAAATTGGGAAAAAAAACTATATAACTTTTCTAACATTTCTTGTTGTTTGTTGTTTATCTCTTCATATGTTATTTGTTTATTTTAAAAAAATTGCATCACAAGATCACAAATTTTTTAATCTTTTGTTCGATTATATTCAAACATAATTTTTCGACATAGAAAAAAGATTTAACGTGGCACACTTTTTTTCAATACTAATTATAATGCTGCACGTATACAATACTACTTAGTCTTAGGGTTTAAGTTTTTAGCTTAATTTAGCTTTTAATGTTCGGTTTTTGGTTTATTTTAGTTTTTATGGTTAGGTTTTTTGGGGGTTTAGGTTCGGGTTTAATTTTTAGGTTTTTTGGGCAATTTCATTTATAACGCTACAAACTTACAAAATATCATATATACCCTTGCAAAATTATAAATATCATACACATCCTTACAAAGTAGCTGAAATATTAAACATACCCAATTCAATAAATATAACAACCCTCCTAAATATTTCCGACACCCTGATAATATTTAAAATGTCCCAATATGTCCTAAAATACACCTCGTATACGTAAACGGGCCCCGAATACCTCTATTTTCTTAAAAATTAATTAAAAACAAGATTTAGTGGTCTCTCGCGGGGCGCGTAGCCCTTGGCTACTTCCTACGCGGGCCGCGACCGCCAAGACACCAGGCGAGCCCCGAGGCCGCCACGTGTCCCTGTCGTGTCGAGGCTATTGGTCAACTCAGTAACCCTAGGGCCTACCCAAGGTATCCTCGCGGGCCGTGAAGACCCTGGCCGAGGTTTACGCGGGGCGCGACAGGACGCGAAGGGACACTATATATAGGTGCATTCGGCTTCAGTCGCCAGTCGCTCATTCCTTTCTTTCTCTCTCGAATTTCTTAAGTGTAGTAGTAATTCTCGGGTATAATACCCCGCTAATTAACGAAGTTCTGCCCCGTTGTAAGTATCATAACCCCAGTTACGTATTAGATACGTTGCCCGATTGATCCAGGGTTCTGTATCGGCTGTCGTGTTTCTGCCCAACGTGGTCGTTGGAATACCGTCTCGGGTAGGGTATCATTAATATAAATAATGGGTTATTATACTAACACGTGTGCCTCTGTGTAATTAATAGATAATCACCAGGAAATCTTTAAAGAAAACCTAAGACAGCAATGTGAGTAATCTCCTTTTTGTAAACTGTTTTTACAAAACCTTAAATATTTTACAATGTGATTACCAATGATTGAGTCTTTGTAATTCTTCAATTACTACCGGTATGTTGGGGTTTTGTATACAAAATGTGGAACACATTACCATTGGACAAAGAGTTAGCCAATGGGTAATATGACCCACCAGTCAGGATTGACAGTACTGAATGAGTAATTATGTAGAAAAAAAACGTTGTAATAGCTCTCAATACTGTTAAAAGATAAAACTCTTCTTGATTAAACCGGGATTCACTCACCAGTATTTTCCACTGACAAAATGTTTTTAGACGCGTTTCAGGTAACAAAATGTGAAAGCCAACTAGAAGCTAGCTGGACAGCACTGAACGCTCGGAAAAAGTGGCTATAAAGTTACCTAAATAAAAGAAGATGTTTTATTGAATAAAATAGGGATTTTCCCTATGAAAGTGTTTGTAATGAAAACTTGGGTTTTATCCCAATATGTTTAATATTATAATAGTGTGGTATTTACTCTAATAAAATATTTCCTAACTACGGTCCTGATGTAATTTCCGCTGCCAAAATGATAAACACCGATACCACCAAAACTGGTCTCGCGGCCGCCCGTTCCTGGGACAGATAGGGGACGGGGGTTGCGACAGAAGGTGGTATCAGAGATAAGCCACTGATTCAGCCACAGAAGTGTTCTGCTGACACCAAGATATTATTCAAATTGTTAGGAAATTAATTATGGAAATACGTGCATATCTGTATTTTATTGTTGTGTGTTATTTGACTATTTGTTAGTTTATAGTATGAGCGATCAAGGACCCTCCAACGCTTATCGTCAGTTGTCCGGCTCACCTAGGAGGGAAGGCACCTCTTCACAGCCTGCCCTCTCAGGGTATTCAGCTGACAATGAAGATGGGATATTCGTGTTTAAGGCTCAGTCTGAAGAGTCATTCCCTCAGAAAAAGAGAGGATGGTTCAGTAGGGGAGCATATGAGCGTAGGAAGAGAATGAAAAGTTACAACAGCAACAAGTGCTAGCAGCCGCTAAAAGAGAAACTGATGCCCACACCCAAGACATGCTTAATAGGAGTTTAGCAAACTTCCATATTTTAGCATCCACAGCTGCCGACCCAAACCTGGAACAACTAGTAGCCCCTCAACCATTACCCCTGTTTCCCACCCAGCCAATGGAGATTGAAAACAACCCAGAAAACCAAGTTCAAAGGCATGATTTTAACCCAAAAGAGATACATAGGGTACCAGCACCCAATCCCTTAGACCCAGACTACGATCCGTGGTTTGATGATCATAGGGATTATGTGCAACGCTACCACCTAATAGACAAACCCATGCCAAACCTAGCAGCCTACCCAGGTCTGGACCCTCTAGATCCCTACTATGATAATGATGAATACATTAGGGAAATCCTAGAGAATCCATACCCTCAGGAAGAACCTATGCCACAGTACCCAGATCTAGTACTAGCACCTGCACCCCCAATGAGTGCAGAAAATGTACAAGAGCTCTGAACTTTCGGAGAAGAGATTTTAGAAAGTAGCGAGAGAATGAGACAGTTTGGAGAACGACTCGTCTGGAAGTACGATGAGCGTAATATGAAGTTCTAGATGAACTCATATCAGTGAAGGTGATGGTGGAGATAGTAATATTAATAATATATATATATATATATATATATATGTGTGTGTAATAATGATAATAATAATAATAATAATATATTGTAGTATAGACCACCTCGTGGTTAATGATGCATAGTAGTATTGTAATTTTAAATTCCAGTATCGGTTTGTATTAGATGCATACTAGAAGAAAGAGTAAGTCGCAATGTTCGACGTTTTTGACCAATATGTGTGTTGTGTGATGGACAACGAAGTGAACCAGGAAAACCAGAATAATGATAACCAGAGTAACAATAACCTGGATAACGATAACCCGAACAACAACAATAATGGAAACCAAGTGGATAACAATGTTATTCAACACATAGTGGCACAAGGAATAATAGATGCGATGCCATATATTATCAAAACGGTTAAGGAAGCAGATAATAAAAGTAAACGTGATAGTAAAAGACCCACTGAACCTAAACATAGCTTAAACAATGGACCCATACTTCAAGTGCCCATTCCCAAAAGAAGAAGAACCATGTCTTATGGTTGTTCTTATAAAGAATTATGGTCTTGTAAACCAATGGAATTCTCGGGCAATGAAGGGGCCGTTGCATCTCTACGCAGGATAGAAAAGACTGAGGCAGTCTTAAGAATAAGCAAATGCGCGGAAGAGGATAAGATAATGTTTGATTCCAATCTGTTTAAGAATTCAGCACTAGAATGGTGGAACACTATCCTCCAGTCTAGGGGAAGTGATAGGGTTTACAATATGGAATGGGAGGAATTTAAGAACATGGTGGAAAGGAAATTCTGCCATCCCAATGAAAAAGAACAGATAGCAAATAAATTCTTAAACCTTAGAATAACTGGAGTGGATAGTAAGGGTTACACTACATTATTCTTTGAATATGCTAAAATAGTGCCAACCCTTGCATCACCCGAACCAGTATTGATCTCTCACTATATTTGGGGATTAATCAGTGAGATAAGGCATGTAGTCAAGGCAGCTAGACCTCAAAGCATAGAAGAAGCTGTAGAACTAGCAAATACCTTGACAGATGAGTTAGTCCGTACACGAGAAGACAATCAAAGGAGAAACCTAGCCCAGAAGCTTACCTAAGAATTTCGTTTTGGAAATTCTAGCCGTGGGAAAATGTAGGTTCTATTTCTGCACCCTATTGTAAGTATTGCAAAAGGAAGCATTCTGGAAGATGCTCCATATACTGTAACTTCTGCAAAATATCTGGACACAGGGAGGAAGACTGCAGGAAGAAGTCTAACAACAGAATATGCTACAACTGTGGAGAACAAGGTCACATCAAGCCAAACTGCCCAAAACTAGCTCCAGCTATGAACAACAAGAATACTAAAAATCCTAGGGCATTTGTTCTGACTGCAGAAGAAGCAAAGGTGATCCCAGAT
This sequence comes from Helianthus tuberosus, assembly GCA_030545235.1. Lineage (NCBI taxonomy): Eukaryota > Viridiplantae > Streptophyta > Magnoliopsida > Asterales > Asteraceae > Helianthus > Helianthus tuberosus. The sequence continues at coordinate 23,300 of JARYGA010007968.1, read as the reverse complement.
GTGATCACTGGTACGTTTTTAGTTAATGATGCTTTTGCTAAAGTATTATTTGACTCTGGTGCAAACCAAAGTTTTATTAATACTTTATTTTGCAAACTTCTCAATCAACCATTAACTAAACTCCCACAAGAATGTCTAGTAGAGACAGCAAATGGGGAAACCATTAAGATTTCTGAAATCTTGCAGGGAGCAAGAATAGAAATTCTAAATCAAAAATTTATTGCAAACCTTTACCCAATGAATCTGGCAGGATTTGATGTCGTGTTAGGAATGGATTGGTTAATAGCCAATAAAGCCAGTATTTTATGTGATCAAAAGTCAATCCAAGTAAATTCACCAAGGGGTGAAAAGATCACAATTAAAGGAAATAAACCCTCTAGATCCACGTAATTCATCTCTGTAATGAAAATAGCAAGTTATGTAAGAAAAGGATCATTAGTGTATTTGATTTCTATAATCATTAACACTAAAGGAAAAGAATTAAAGGATATTCTAGTAGTGTCCCAGTTTTCAGATGTATTTCCAGAAGAATTACCAGGACTACCACCGGACAGGGAAGTGGAATTCAGAATCCATCTGCTACCAGGAACAACACCAATTACCAAAGCACCCTACCGCTTGGCACCAGCAGGAATGCAAGAATTGAAGAAACAGTTAGAAGAATTGTTGGAGAAGGGATTCATACAGCCAAGTTCATCACCATGAGGAGCACCGATCTTATTCGTTAAAAAGAAAGACGGATCAATGCGTATGTGCATTTACTACCGTGAATTGAACAAAGTCACGATTAAGAATTGGTATCCATTACCGAGAATCGATGATCTATTCGACCAGTTGCAAGGAGCTCGATTTTTCTCTAAAATCGATTTACGATCAGGATATCATCAATTAAAGGTACAGGAAGAGGGCATTCCTAAGACCGCTTTTTGAACAAGGTATGGCCATTATGAATTTACTGTCATGCCATTTGGTTTAACCAATGCCCCAGCTGCATTTATGGATATGATGAACTGAATATGTAATCCATATTTGGATAAATTCATAATTGTCTTTATAGATGATATTCTTATTTATTCTAAGAGCAAAGAGGAACATCCAAATCATTTACACACACTTTTATGTTTATTAAGAAAAGAAAAGCTTTATGCTAAGTTTTCAAAGTGTGAGTTTTGGTTAGAACAAGTACAATTTCTTGGACATCTAGTCAATCATGAAGGAATTCATGTGGATCCTACCAAGATCGAGGCGATTACTAATTGGAAAACCCCTGAGTCACCAACCGAGGTTAGAAGTTTCTTAGGATTGGCCGGTTATTATAGAAGATTTATTCAAGATTTTTCTAGAATAGCCATTCCCTTAACTAAGTTAACCTGTAAATCTGTTAAATTTGAATGGGGACTAAAACAAGAAGAAGCCTTTAGAATTCTTAAGCAAAAACTAAGCAATGCACCCATACTAGCGTTACCAGAAGGATCTGAAGACTTTGTAATCTATTGTGATGCTTCTAAGTTAGGTTATGGATGTGTGTTTATGCAACGTCAAAAGGTTATAGCTTACGCCTCTAGACCACTTAAAAATCATGAAGAGAATTATTCAACCCATGATCTAGAATTAGGAGCCATAATTTTTGCCCTTAAAATTTGCAGACATTACCTTTACGGTAGTAAGTTTACCATTTTCACCAACCATAAGAGTTTAAGGTATGTTTTCGGACATAAGGAATTGAATATGAGACAAAGACGCTGGATGGAGATACTTAGTGATTATGATTGTAATATCCAGTACCATGCAGGAAAGACAAATGTAGTAGCTGACGCTTTAAGTTGAAAGTATCATGAAAAACTAAAAAGAGTACGTTCACTCAACCTAAATATGCAAGTAGATTTAAATGAACGGATTCAAAAGGCACAAGAATCAGTAATCAAGGATGATACTGAAAAATTGAAAGGAATGATTAAGGAATTAGAACAAGGAACAGATGGAATGTCACACCCTGGCTTTGCGGAAGCGTGGTTATTTTGGTGTGACTTCTTAATACCATAGCTTAACCATAACAAAGCTATATGAAATAAAATCATGCAAGATCATCCATTTAATTAAGTTTTAAAATACCGAATACAATAACATTGTCTTAACGGAAACACATCCTAACGACATTGTTCAACAAACACAAACATCAACATGACATGAAAACAGTTTAAGGACTGTGACTTGTCCAGGAAAGAGTCACATTCCCCAAACCCGGATGACCTCGTAACTAGTGCAGCGGGAAAACATGCCATACCGCGCCAGATCCTTTAATTTCCTGAAATACATGTAAGTTGAAAAATCAACAATAATGTTGAGCGAGTTCATGTGTAAGTGAGTAAGTAAACCTTTGTGAGTATAAAAATAGTCTTGGTATGTAGCAAATAAGGGAATTGAGATCACCAATGGTTTGCAAGGCCACTGATATATATGAAGTGCAAATAGGGAGACTCAAACCTAGCAGATTTCGCCACGGCATTAGTATGTGGACAAAGTCACCCCAAGGTCCGTTTCTAGTTTGGCCTGGGGCTGGGCTCGCTACACCCAGATAGATCTACCGCTCCTGTCCCTCGGTCCCGTTATGAGGACTAATGGCCTCATATTGCTCCTACCCACTCACATGATCTAAGTACTAAACCTCCTTACGCTAACCATACCGTGTATAAAGTACTTGTAATCAAAGTAACATGTATTTCACCCCCGCAGTTAAGAAAACTGAAAACAGTTAGAGAAAAGGGGGACATGAACTCACAGTGGTGCGCCTCTACCAAGTATGCCTCCAAATCGATCAGCTGTATAACGACCTACACGTGCTAACTCTATTAGACGGATGGCCGTGCCTTAGCTTTATGGTTTAAGTTTTTGGGAAATAGTTAGGCAACTATTTCGTGTTTACATTTTGTATATACTTGGTAGTTATTCTCCCTCCCAAGGATGGGGGATTTAATACATGTGCGTTCGTATAATTCGGATTACACCATTAAGTCTCACTTAATATATTTTATTTCCAACTCCAAAATATAGATATTCTTCCCAAAAATATTATATTTTAATACATGTGATTTCCCAAAATAATACTTAGTAATATTATTTTTACTCTAAAAATAATATTTACGTAGTTCACAAAATAATCATAGACACTTATACAAGTGATGTTGTAAAAAATATATATTTAATATATATATGTATCACGTTTTATTTTGTGAAAATCCCACCTCCGATATTTTGTAAATATAGTCGTGGCGAAACTTATATTTTGAAAACAAGTCAAAATGTATTTCTAACACTTATAGTGAAAATATTTCTAAGTGTTAGGCTTTTGGAAAAATTTCGCCAGAGTTTCCTCTGTAACTGGAGGTGGCCACGCTTTCAAGCGTATCATTTTCTTTTATAAATGAAAACAACAATCTTCTTATTCAATCAAAACCATGTTCAAATCACAAACTAGTCAAAATATGTATATAAATCGCATAAAATTTCATGAACTTGTGGTTTATCCAAACTCTGAAGTAAATCTCATTATTTTTAGTGGATCTATATATAAAACAATCCGATTTTGTAAAAACCTCGTTTTTATGGAAGTTCCGTCTTTACAACTTCTCGTCAATTTTTACAAAAATAGTTATTTTGTCGAAACTTGTGTTACACAAGTGTTTACACACTTGTGTGTTCTAAAAACCATCCTTGTTAGTGTAAGATCCGTCTTTTAAAGTATGTTTTCTCTTAACGCTTGGTCCTTTGAAAATACCACTTGCAGATACGTAGATCTGCTAGTTTTAAACACTATTCCACAAGTAAAACATTTTTACACAAGTTCATGATTCGTGTGTGGTAGAGTTTCACCCTTTAACCCTTGTTCTATTCAAAACAACCTTATGTCATGATTCGTGATCATGACCAAACCGGGTTAAGTGATGATCCGAGCCACCACAACATAGATCGGGTCTAAATAATCACAAATTTCAATTACTACAACATTTACACAACTTATAAGCTTTTAACCATCATTTTTCATGTTTTTAGTAGACTTTAATGCACCATTTTGTAAGATTTCGAGTTTTAATCATTACACCACATATTAACCGCTTTAGATTAGTTCAGGATAGGGATTTAAACATCATACCACTAGCTCGAGGCTAGGGAAGAATCTACGCGCAAATGAGGTGGATAAAAGCTAGAGAGAGAGGTCCTTTGCCTTCCGATTGCACCAAGCTTCCTAATACGTGATCCTTGAAGCTTGTATGATCTTGTAATGTGAAGATGGAAGCCGAAAAATATGATGGATGGGCAAGGGGATCTCGGCCGAAGCCTTAGAGGGCAAGAGAGAGAGTAAATTTTGGGTGTTGGAATGTGAATGAGCTTAATGTGTAAAGGTTAGTATTTATAGACAAACATAAGATTAGTGTCCAATGGATCATGTGTCTCAAAGATATTAAGCATTGTGATTAAAATAATCAAAAGAAATCAAAGGGTGTCCCCTCTAGTTTGGGGCCGGTTAGCAAGGGGGGGGGGGGGTCTTGGTCCATTTCCAAGTATTAGTTAGTTACTAGTTAGGTTAAGTTAGTTAGTTAGGTACTTAACCCGGTTAGTAGTGTGTAGTATGTTATGACGGGTGTTAGGGTATTCAGGGACCCTAACTGGCTCAGAAAAAGATAAATAATGTGTATGGCCGTATTTTCATGTCCCGGGTATAGTCCGGTTGTTCGGTTGGATAGTAATCCGTTAACGTGCTTAACAAAGCTTTAAAGTGTCGTTAATACCCTTTTTAGTGACACAACTCATTTCTGACACTTTGGAAAGTGTCTAGTAATATTTTTCTCAAGTTTTGGCACTTTATTAGTTAGCTAAAAGCTGAATTATTATGTAAAGTGCTGAGTTTTGTACTTAGAGTACGTTTTAGGCACATCCAGTCATTGTAACTTATCCCTAGAGACGCAGTTCTACAACCCTTATATCCCTACACTCACCACTAGTGTAGCAAAATATTTCTGGCTCATACATGCCTTAGAGGCAGTGTCTGCCTGATGCTGGCTTCATCAGCATGTTCAATAGGTTATCCGCTATAGTGCTACTGTGCTTTTTGTGCATCATGTTTGTCACTAAGGTTCAGTATGTAAATAATGTAGTGACAGCAAGTAAAGTATGATGCAAGTAGGTACATGTATCAGTATTCAAGTAGCAGTTTATTAACAAGTTCAAGCAAGCACAGTAATTAAGCAGTAATTGATTATTAATTAAGTCGTACGGATACCTGGTTTAGTGAGGGTTGTCACATGGAATTTGGAGATTCCATAAGAAAAGGATGTGGATACCTAAATTAGGAAACCTACGCCACCGTATATTAGAAGAAGCCCATAAGTCTAAGTATACGATGCATCCTGGAAGTGATAAAATGTATCAGGACTTAAGAAAGAATTTCTGGTGGATAGGAATGAAAAAGGATATAGCAGCATATGTTGCAAAGTGTTTAACCTGCTCACAAGTCAAAGCTGAACATCAGAAACCCTCAGGTTTGTTGCAACAGTTAGAAATGCCAGCTTGGAAATGGGAATTGATAACAATGGATTTTGTTACTAAATTACCCAAAACAAGAAAAGGTAATGAGACAATCTGGGTGATTGTAGATAGGCTAACTAAGTCAGCTCATTTCCTACCCATGAAGGAAACTTTTAGTATGGGACAATTAGGTAAATTGTATGTAAATGAAATAGTTTCTTTACATGGAATTCCGATATCAATTGTTTCTGACAGAGATAGTCGTTTTACCTCTCATTTTTTGACAACTTTCCAAAAAGCACTGGGAACCAAGTTGAATCTATGCACCGCTTATCAACCTCAAACAGACGGACAAAGTGAAAGGACAATTCAGACAGTGGAGGACATGCTTAGAGCTTGTGTAATTGATTTCGGAGGTAATTGGGACGATCACTTACCGTTAATAGAATTTTCTTATAATAACAGTTATCACACAAGTATCAATGTTGCAGCATTTGAAACACTTTATGGACGAAAGTGCCGAACTCCAGTCTGTTGGGCAGAAATTAGAGAAAAAAAACTATCTGGACCTGAGATAGTACAAGAAACAACAGACAAGATCATTCAAGTTAAGGACCGACTGAAGGCAGTACGTGATCGACAAAAGAGTTATGCAGATAACAGACGAAAGCCGTTGGAATTTCAGGTAGGAGATAAAGTGTTATTGTAAGTCTCTCCTTGGAAAGGAGTGGTAAGATTCATCAAAAGGGGAAAGCTAAGCCCCAGGTATGTGACACCCCAGGAAAACCAGTAAACCACGCAATTTAACTAGCTTCCTCAGTAACCACGCACTAAATTTCGGGACGAAATTTTCTTAACAGGGGGAGAATGTGACAACCCTTGAAATTACATGTACCCGTACAATTAATTAATATTATATTGTGCTTATTGACTGTACAGAAAATTGACTAAATGGTCCTGAATGTTTTCCTATGTGTTAGGAATTAAAAGTGTTACAAAAAGATATATAAAGGACACTTTACGGAATAATTAAACATTTTAACGGAACGGTATCTAACCGAACAACCGGACATTACCCGGAACACTAAATTTTTGTCAAATGCATTGTTTTATTATTTCTTGGCTAGTCATGATCCCCGTACACCATAACACCCACTAAATTCTCTAGTAAACTAACTATAAAAGCATACACTTGGATTCAAACTTATAATTACCAACTATCATCACAAAGTTACATCCAACCCCCCCCCCCAACCGAATTCGGTCCCAAGGGACCCCACCAAAGATCCACACCATGCTTCAAGATTTAAGTCTATATTTTATTTGGATTGGTTCTTGTTAGAGTTAACAAAATATTTGGAATATCTTATATAAGCATGGCTCATGATCCTCCATCATTCTTCACAATCTTCACACTCTTTCACTCACTCTCTCCCTCCTCCCTCTCGGCTCACATAACCGCCCCCACCATCACCACTCTAACATCATCATCTTCTCCCATTTCAAGTTTCATTCAAAGTTCTAAGTTGATTCAAGAAAGCTTGCAACTTGTAGTTCACCAAGGAGCTTCATACATTGCTTTTCACCATCATTTTCTTCATCATTCAACTAGAGATTCTTCCCTAGCCTTGTGCTAGTAGTAAGTCCTTGTTAAACCCTTGTTCATCTTGTTTCATAGTTAAAAGTTGTAGTATGATGGTTATGTTCAAAACACTAAAGAACAAAAACACTAAAAAGGGTTAAACAAGAACATGAACATAAGTTTACATGAAGATGAAATCTTGTTGGGTTAAAGTGGGTTAAAGCATGCATGATGTTTGATCGTTGATTTCTTGATAAACCCGTTGTTAGAACATTTGTTGATGCGTTTTAGTAACATTTAAACTCTAAAAAGCATGCTGATTGGCATTTTCAGCCAACTTCAACTGGCTGTAAACGGATCATAATAAATAGAAAAACTGATTTTCTAAAGCCTAAATTATGTATTTTCAAAAAACAGATCCAATGGCACTGGAATCGCAATTTTTCGAGGTCGTTTACTATTTTTAAAGGTCTGTTTTCGGACAGCAGCTCAAGCTGCATTTTTCTGCAGAAAATATGTGTTATGTTTTTCGTCATAACTTGAAATCTGTGTAGAATTAGGTCATGAAATTTGTACTGTAGATGGACACAGATGTCGTAGTAATTCTCCCACTGGAATTTCGATGTGACACCCTAGGAAAACCAGTAAACCACGCAATTTAACTAGCTTCCTCAGTAACCACGCACTAAATTTCGGGACGAAATTTTCTTAAAAGGGGGAGAATGTGACAACCCTTGAAATTACATGTACCCGTACAATTAATTAATATTATATTGTGCTTATTAACTGTATATAGAAAATTGACTAAATGGTCCTGAATGTTTTCCTATGTGTTAGGAATTAAAAGTGTTACAAAAAGATATATAAAGGACACTTTACGGAATAATTAAACATTTTAACGGAACGGTATCTAACCGAACAACCGGACATTACCCGGAACACTAAATTTTTGTCAAATGCATTGTTTTATTATTTCTTGGCTAGTCATGATCCCCGTACACCATAACACCCACTAAATTCTCTAGTAAACTAACTATAAAAGCATACACTTGGATTCAAACTTATAATTACCAACTATCATCACAAAGTTACATCCAACCCCCCCCCCCAACCGAATTCGGTCCCAAGGGACCCCACCAAAGATCCACACCATGCTTCAAGATTTAAGTCTATATTTTATTTGGATTGTTTCTTGTTAGAGTTAACAAAATATTAGGAATATCTTATATAAGCATGGCTCATGATCCTCCATCATTCTTCACAATCTTCACACTCTTTCACTCATATTAGGAATATCTTATATTAGGCAAACTGTCAATGATGATAGAACATTGACGTAGGGCACAACTATTGTTCGTCAGTTTTCGATATGGTAATGGTCTAGTGGTTCACATGGGGAAGCCCCCACTAATTATGGATATGGTTCGGGTAATAAAGAAGGAACTGGTTAATCATACTTTCAACTATGGGGTAACCCCCACGGCAAGTAAGCCAACGAAAGACAAACCATGTTTTCGGAAACAACTTAAAACTAAACAACCAAACGTGAACTCACTCAACTTTGTTGTTAACTCGTTGTTACTTGCCTTACAGGTCGCTAGATGCTTATGGAGCTTGCACGAGGAGGAGGTCATTGTGGGATACGGACTGTTATGTTCCGTGCTTAATATTTAAAACCTTATGAACTTATTAAATCAACGTTTTGGACTTTAAACTTATGAACTATGGAACTTATGTTTTGGACTTTACGTTTTATGCTTCTGCTGTTAACATAAAGTCGGTTACTTTCTTTTGGTCACTAATTGTATTGTGGTTGGTTTATTTACTTGATTACGTTGTTCAATATGATTGGTGGCTCGATCCTGGTCGCGTCACGCCTCCAAGCGGTGATACTCCGCAGGGTGGATTTTGGGGGTGTGACAGATTGGTATCAGAGCCATTGGTTATAGCGAACTTGGTTTTAAAAAGGGGAAAAGCTTTTTGATAAAACCAGACTATAACCTGTACAGTGCTCAATGATCCACAACGACGCTTCACTCCACGTGCAAGACTCGACACCATAGGTGAAATGGTTCATGCTTACGTTACCTGTCTATTAGTTTACATAGTACATTGCATGCTTAGTTAATATAACAACTGATAATTGAAACCCTATATGTTTACTCTCTTCTGTCATCCCGCACTTACGCACTTTCACCACACGTTTCTCACTTATGATCGCTTCATTGTGAAGATCATGAACGGACGCGGAGGACGTGGTGGTATCAACCTGACACAAGCCCAGCTAACTGCTCTAATCAACGAAGGAGTGGCTGAGGCACTCGCAGCTGTCCCTGCAGGAGGTATAACCTTCTATTTCGACCTATCCTAGGATGTTTAGATCCTACTCTCGCGAACCAACTCTCGTGTTTAATCTTGACTTTTCGTTCTCGCGCGACAGGTCAGCATGCTCAACCTCCCGTATGTACATTCAAAATGCTCATGGATTGCCGACCTAGTACTTTCAGTGGCACAGAAGGAGTTGTAGGTCTTCTTCACTGGTTCGAGAAGCTTGAGTCTGTTTTCGAGATGTGTGAATGCACTGAAGATCGTAGGGTGAAATATGCTACTGGGACACTCGAAGGTGCTGCGTTAACCTGGTGGAAAGCACAGGTTCAACTGCTAGGGCTGGCGGTTGCTAATGCCACCCCATGGAACGGTTTCAAAGAACTGATCAAAGAAGAGTACTGTAGTCGTGACGACATCCACAAGCTAGAGGTAGAATTTTTCAATCTGAAGATGACGGGGTCTGAAATCAAGGCGTACACAAAGAAATCGAACGAATTAGCTATCTTGTGTCCCACTATGGTGGATCCTCCTATCAAGCGTATCGAGCTGTACCTTAAGGTCATGAAATTTGTACTGTAGATGGACACTGATGTCATAGTAATTCTCCCACTGTAATTTCATCAATCAGACTTACGATGAATTTTTAATAAATTACTCCGTGGACTGCAGTCAGAAAGTGATGAATCTGATTGCAGTCCGGTAAACGAATTTTTATAAAATAGTGGTAATGAATTGGATCCCGAGATTTTTACACAATAATATTTGGATCGTTTAAGACCTTAAAAGTTGGGAATTTTTGGAATAAGTTAACTATTTTATTAAAATCCCTGAAAACAGCCAAGTTTTGAAGATTAAAGCTGAAACGACATATGTAGTAATTTGCGTGTCTAAATGTCGGGTAGGTTATCTGAGAATGATCTAACATGTTATATGTCAATAAAAGTGTTATGTGCAATGTCGTATGTTTGCTTATGAACGGGAATAGGTGGGAAGTTTACATGGGCATGAACCGTTAAAGTGATGCATGTTATGTGATAGATGCGTGTAGGAACTTCGTGCTTATTCGAAGTCACTAATAAACTAAGTGGTAATCATACTAGGACGTGATTGACCGACCTTGACTTTTAGCTCTCTTTGAGAGTCAAACCGAGCAACCGAGGTGAGTTCACACACTTTCTAAGGTATGGGATTCCCAGTGGTTGGGAATGGGTTAATGAATTAAAACGGAACCTACATATCCTCCTTGGGTAGGATATGTACCGCCATCCTCCATAGGTAGGATGCCAATATAAATCCTGCGTATTCTCCTTGGGTAGAATACGTACGTTCGTCCTCCTTGGGTAGGACAACAACCTTAAACTTACTAGACAAAACTCTATCATGAAGTCCCTCAATTTTATATCGACTTAATCGTCGGGCCAATGGCGAGCGGGTTATTAGTTAATAGCGCTATTAGGGTTGACAAGCCTCACACCGTGCCGTTCGGACGGGCGTGTACTAATGGATCTGGGCAAACTGTCAATGATGATAGAACATTGACGTAGGGCACAACTATTGTTCGTCAGTTTTCGATATGGTAATGGTCTAGTGGTTCACATGGGGAAGCCCCCACTAATTATGGATATGGTTCGGGTAATAAAGAAGGAACTGGTTAATCATACTTTCAACTATGGGGTAACCCCCACGGCAAGTAAGCCAACGAAAGACAAACCATGTTTTCGGAAACAACTTAAAACTAAACAACCAAACGTGAACTCACTCAACTTTGTTGTTGACTCGTTGTTACATGCCTTACAGGTCGCTAGATGCTTATGGAGCTTGCACGAGGAGGAGGTCATTGTGGGATACGGACTGTTATGTTCCATGCTTAATATTTAAAACCTTATGAACTTATTAAATCAACGTTTTGGACTTTAAACTTATGAACTATGGAACTTATGTTTTGGACTTTACGTTTTATGCTTCTGCTGTTAACATAAAGTCGGTTACTTTCTTTTGGTCACTAATTGTATTGTGGTTGGTTTATTTACTTGATTACGTTGTTCAATATGATTGGTGGCTCGATCCTGGTCGCGTCACGCCTCCAAGCGGTGATACTCCGCAGGGTGGATTTTGGGGGCGAGACAGATTGGTATCAGAGCCATTGGTTATAGCGAACTTGGTTTTAAAAAGGGGAAAAGCTTTTTGATAAAACCAGACTATAACCTGTACAGTGCTCAATGATCCACAACGACGCTTCACTCCACGTGCAAGACTCGACACCATAGGTGAAATGGTTCATGCTTACGTTACCTGTCTATTAGTTTACATAGTACATTGCATGCTTAGTTAATATAACAACTGATAATTGAAACCCTATATGTTTACTCTCTTCTGTCATCCCGCACTTACGCACTTTCACCACACGTTTCTCACTTATGATCGCTTCATTGTGAAGATCATGAACGGACGCGGAGGACGTGGTGGTATCAACCTGACACAAGCCCAGCTAACTGCTCTAATCAACGAACGAGTGGCTGAGGCACTCGCAGCTGTCCCTGCAGGAGGTATAACCTTCTATTTCGACCTATCCTAGGATGTTTAGATCCTACTCTCGCGAACCAACTCTCGTGTTTAATCTTGACTTTTCGTTCTCGCGCGACAGGTCAGCATGCTCAACCTCCCGTATGTACATTCAAAATGCTCATGGATTGCCGACCTAGTACTTTCAGTGGCACAGAAGGAGTTGTAGGTCTTCTTCACTGGTTCGAGAAGCTTGAGTCTGTTTTCGAGATGTGTGAATGCACTGAAGATCGTAGGGTGAAATATGCTACTGGGACACTCGAAGGTGCTGCGTTAACCTGGTGGAAAGCACAGGTTCAACTGCTAGGGCTGGCGGTTGCTAATGCCACCCCATGGAACGGTTTCAAAGAACTGATCAAAGAAGAGTACTGTAGTCGTGACGACATCCACAAGCTAGAGGTAGAATTTTTCAATCTGAAGATGACGGGGTCTGAAATCAAGGCGTACACAAAGAGATCGAACGAATTAGCTATCTTGTGTCCCACTATGGTGGATCCTCCTATCAAGTGTATCGAGCTGTACCTTAAGGTCATGAAATTTGTACTGTAGATGGACACTGATGTCATAGTAATTCTCCCACTGTAATTTCATCAATCAGACTTACGATGAATTTTTAATAAATTACTCTGTGGACTGCAGTCAGAAAGTGATGAATCTGATTGCAGTCCGGTAAACGAATTTTTATAAAATAGTGGTAATGAATTGGATCCCGAGATTTTTACACAATAATATTTGGATCGTTTAAGACCTTAAAAGTTGGGAATTTTTGGAATAAGTTAACTATTTTATTAAAATCCCTGAAAACAGCCAAGTTTTGAAGATTAAAGCTGAAACGACATATGTAGTAATTTGCGTGTCTAAATGTCGGGTAGGTTATCTGAGAATGATCTAACATGTTATATGTCAATAAAAGTGTTATGTGCAATGTCGTATGTTTGCTTATGAACGGGAATAGGTGGGAAGTTTACATGGGCATGAACCGTTAAAGTGATGCATGTTATGTGATAGATGCGTGTAGGAACTTCGTGCTTATTCGAAGTCACTAATAAACTAAGTGGTAATCATACTAGGACGTGATTGACCGACCTTGACTTTTAGCTCTCTTTGAGAGTCAAACCGAGCAACCGAGGTGAGTTCACACACTTTCTAAGGTATGGGATTCCCAGTGGTTGGGAATGGGTTAATGAATTAAAACGGAACCTACATATCCTCCTTGGGTAGGATATGTACCGCCATCCTCCATAGGTAGGATGCCAATATAAATCCTGCGTATTCTCCTTGGGTAGAATACGTACGTTCGTCCTCCTTGGGTAGGACAACAACCTTAAACTTACTAGACAAAACTCTATCATGAAGTCCCTCAATTTTATATCGACTTAATCGTCGGGCCAATGGCGAGCGGGTTATTAGTTAATAGCGCTATTAGGGTTGACAAGCCTCACACCGTGCCGTTCGGACGGGCGTGTACTAATGGATCTGGGCAAACTGTCAATGATGATAGAACATTGACGTAGGGCACAACTATTGTTCGTCAGTTTTCGATATGGTAATGGTCTAGTGGTTCACATGGGGAAGCCCCCACTAATTATGGATATGGTTCGGGTAATAAAGAAGGAACTGGTTAATCATACTTTCAACTATGGGGTAACCCCCACGGAAAGTAAGCCAACGAAAGACAAACCATGTTTTCGGAAACAACTTAAAACTAAACAACCAAACGTGAACTCACTCAACTTTGTTGTTGACTCGTTGTTACATGCCTTACAGGTCGCTAGATGCTTATGGAGATTGCACGAGGAGGAGGTCATTGTGGGATACGGACTGTTATGTTCCGTGCTTAATATTTAAAACCTTATGAACTTATTAAATCAACGTTTTGGACTTTAAACTTATGAACTATGGAACTTATGTTTTGGACTTTACGTTTTATGCTTCTGCTGTTAACATAAAGTCGGTTACTTTCTTTTGGTCACTAATTGTATTGTGGTTGGTTTATTTACTTGATTACATTGTTCAATATGATTGGTGGCTCGATCCTGGTCGCGTCACGCCTCCAAGCGGTGATACTCCGTAGGGTGGATTTTGGGGGTGTGACAGATTGGTATCAGAGCCATTGGTTATAGCGAACTTGGTTTTAAAAAGGGGAAAAGTTTTTTGATAAAACCAGACTATAACCTGTACAGTGCTCAATGATCCACAACGACGCTTCACTCCACGTGCAAGACTCGACACCATAGGTGAAATGGTTCATGCTTACGTTATCTATCTATTAGTTTACATAGTACATTGCATGCTTTGTTAATATAACAACTGATAATTGAAACCCTATATGTTTACTCTCTTCTGTCATCCCGCACTTACGCACTTTCACCACACGTTTCTCACTTATGATCGCTTCATTGTGAAGATCATGAACGGACGCGGAGGACGTGGTGGTATCAACCTGACACAAGCCCAGCTAACTGCTCTAATCAACGAACGAGTGGCTGAGGCACTCGCAGCTGTCCCTGCAGGAGGTATAACCTTCTATTTCGACCTATCCTAGGATGTTTAGATCCTACTCTCGCGAACCAACTCTCGTGTTTAATCTTGACTTTTCGTTCTCGCGCGACAGGTCAGCATGCTCAACCTCCCGTATGTACATTCAAAATGCTCATGGATTGCCGACCTAGTACTTTCAGTGGCACAGAAGGAGTTGTAGGTCTTCTTCACTGGTTCGAGAAGCTTGAGTCTGTTTTCGAGATGTGTGAATGCACTGAAGATCGTAGGGTGAAATATGCTACTGGGACACTCGAAGGTGCTGCGTTAACCTGGTGGAAAGCACAGGTTCAACTGCTAGGGCTGGCGGTTGCTAATGCCACCCCATGGAACGGTTTCAAAGAACTGATCAATGAAGAGTACTGTAGTCGTGACGACATCCATAAGCTAGAGGTAGAATTTTTCAATCTGAAGATGACGGGGTCTGAAATCGAGGCGTACACAAAGAGATCGAACGAATTAGCTATCTTGTGTCCCACTATGGTGGATCCTCCTATCAAGCGTATCGAGCTGTACCTTAAGGGTTTGTTGCAAGAAATTCAAAGCCACGTGACCTCAGCTAATCTTAGCACCATTCAGCAAATCATCAAGTTGGCTCATCGTCTCACTGATCAGGCAGTTGAGCAAAACAAGCTACCCAAGCGAATTAGCGCTACTACTACTGATGCTCCCAGTGATAACAAGCGCAAGTGGGATGGAAATTTGGGCAAGGGTTCTACTTCAGTTCAGTCTCAGCAACGAAAGACTGATGGCTACCAGAGTCCTGGTCAGCAATCTTCTGGTAGTCAAGGACATGGTGGGTACCAAGGGAACCACCCCAAGTGCAACCGGTGCAACAAGCATTATAGCGGGCAGTGTAACAAGGGTCGTTGTCTGAGGTGTAACAATTTTGGTCATGAAGCAAAGGATTGCAGGAGCGCACGACCAGCAAATCAGAATCGCCAACAACAACAACAAGCTCCACAGAACCACCAGCAGCAGCAACAGCAGGGTAATAAAGGATGCTTTCAGTGTGGCGCTGAAGGCCACTTTAAGAGGAACTATCCTCAGCTGAATCAGAACAACAACAAACAAGGAAACGGGAACAACAATGGAGGCAACAACGGGGGAAACAATAATGGTAATGGTGCCAAGGGACGTGTTTTCGTGCTGGGTCAGGGTGATGCAAGGAACGATCCCAACGTTGTGATGGGTAAGTTCCTTCTGGATGATTTCTTTGTTACTGTTTTATTCGATTCGGGTGCCGATACTAGTTATGTGTCCTTAAAAGTTAGTCAAATGCTTAAGCGCACTCCAACACTTTTGACCACCAAACACACGGTAGAGCTAGCAAATGGTAAAAGTCTCGAGGCCACGCACATAGTTAAGGGTTGTAACCTCGTCTTAGCTGGTTAGACCTTCTCTATCGATCTTATTCCTATCGTACTTGGTAGTTTCGACGTCGTTATTGGGATGGATTGGCTATCCCATCATCAAGCGGAGATTAATTGCAAGGAGAAAATCGTCCGCATTCCTCGTTCTGGTGAAGAACCTCTCATGATTTATGGCGACAAGAGTGGTGCTGTTGTGGGCATCATCTCTTTCCTTAAGGCCCAGAAGTGTTTGCGAAAGGGACACACTGCTATTCTAGCCCTCGTTTCCGATACATCTTCGAAGGAAAAGAAGATAGAAGACATTCCTATTGTACGCGATTTTCCTGAGGTATTTCCCGAGGAATTACCTGGTCTTCCGCCTCATCGTCAAGTCGAGTTTCAAATCGAGCTAGCTCCTGGAGCAGCGCCCATAGCTCGAGCACCTTATCGTCTAGCTCCATCAGAACTTGAAGAACTGTCCACGCAACTACAAGAACTGTTGGAAAAGGGTTTCATACGTCCTAGCTCTTCGCCCTGGGGAGCTCCAGTGTTATTCGTGAAAAAGAAGGACGGTACCGTCAGAATGTGTATCGACTACCGCGAACTCAACAAGGTGACCGTGAAGAATCGTTATCCTCTCCCACGTATTGATGACCTATTCGACCAGCTGCAAGGGTCGAGCTTTTACTCCAAGATTGACCTGAGGTCAGGTTACCATCAACTGAGAGTCCAAGATGAGGACGTCTCCAAAACAGCAATTAGAACTCGTTATGGGCATTACGAGTTTCTGGTTACGCCTTTCGGATTGACGAATGCACCTGCGGTCTTCATGGATCTCATGAACCGAGTATGCAAACCTTACCTGGATAAGTTCGTTATTGTTTTCATCGACGACATCCTGATCTGGATAAGTTCGTTATTGTTTTCATCGACGACATCCTGATCTATTCTAAGAGTCAGGAGGAACACGAGCAGCATCTACGACTTATGCTAGAACTACTTCGAGCAGAGCAACTGTATGCCAAATTTTCGAAATGTGACTTCTGGCTTCGTGAAGTCCACTTTCTAGGCCATGTGGTAAACAAGGATGGGATTCATGTTGATCCATCCAAGGTTGATTCGATCAAGAACTAGTCTGCACCCCGTACACCAACAGAAATCCGCCAATTCTTGGGTTTGGCAGGTTATTACAGAAGGTTTATCAAGGACTTCTCAAAGATTACGCAACCTCTCACTTCACTGACTCAGAAGGGTGTCACCTATCGTTGGGGTGATGCACAGGAATCTGCTTTTCAGCACTTAAAGGATAGACTTTGTAGTGCGCCTATCCTCTCATTGCCTGAGGGCACAGATGATTTTGTGGTTTATTGCGACGCTTCCATCCAAGGACTTGGTTGCGTGTTGATGCAACGTGACAAGGTCATTTCCTACGCATCACGCCAACTTAAAGTTCACGAAAGGAACTACACTACGCACGACCTGGAATTGGGAGCAGTTGTTTTCGCACTTAAGATATGGAGACATTACTTGTACGGTACCAAGTGCACCATTTACACCGATCACAGGAGCCTCGAGCATATCTTCAAGCAAAAGGAATTAAACATGCGACAACGTCGATGGGTCGAACTCTTGAATGATTACGAATGTGCAATCAAGTACCATCCGGGAAAAGCCAATGGTGTGGCCGACACCCTCAGTCGAAAGGATACTATACCTAAACGTGTGCGAGCGTTACAACTTACCATCCAATCTAGTCTTCCTGCTCAAATTCGTGATGCTCAGGTCGAAGCATTGAAAACAAAAAACATCAGGGCTGAGTCCTTACAAGGATCGAGGCAGCAGCTAGAACAAAAGGAAGACGGCGCTTACTACGTAACAGGGCACATCTGGGTTCCACTTTACGGAAACTTGCGCGAGCTTGTGATGGATGAAGCGCACAAGTCTCGTTATTCGGTACATCCTGGTTCGGATAAGATGTACCACGATCTCAAGACTACGTATTGGTGGCCTGGTATGAAAGCCAACATAGCAACCTACGTCAGCAAATGTTTGACTTGTGCGTGAGTCAAGACTGAATATCAAAAACCATCAGGCCTACTCCAACAACCAAAGATCCCGACATGGAAATGGGAGAAAATTTCCATGGATTTCGTTACTGGCCTGCCTAGATCTCAACGTGGAAATGACACTATTTGGGTGATAGTGGATCGATTGACTAAGTCTGCACACTTCTTGGCTATCAAGGAAACCGACAAGTTTTCTACCCTAGCAGATGTCTACCTAAAGGAAGTAGTATCAAGGCACGGAGTGCCAACCTCCATCATTTCTGATCGAGACTCACGTTTTACATCTGAATTGTGGCAAGCTATGCACAAGTCCTTTGGTTCTCGATTAGACATGAGCACGGCATATCATCCACAGACGGATGGGCAATCTGAACGCACCATCCAAACCCTTGAAGACATGCTCAGGGCATGTGTAATCGATTTTGGCAATGGCTGGGAAAAACACCTCCCGTTAGTCGAGTTTTCATATAACAACAGTTACCACACCAGTATCCAGGTGGCTCCGTTTGAGGCATTGTACGAATGTAAATGCCGATCACATCTCTGTTGGGCAGAAGTTGGTGACAGCCAAATCACTGGCCCAGAACTTGTAGTAGATACGACCAAGAGAATTGCTCAGATACAGCAACGAATGGCGGCAGCTCGTGACCGTCAGAAAAGCTATGCTGATAAGCGAAGAAAGCCACTCGAGTTCCAGGTTGGGGATCGAGTGCTACTTAAAGTCTCACCTTGGAAACGTGTAGTTCGTTTTGGCAAACGAGGCAAACTCAATCCGCGTTATGTCGGACCGTTCGAAATCATTGAGAAGATTGGCAAAGTCGCCTACAAGTTGAATCTACCTGAAGAACTCAGTGGAGTTCACAATGTTTTTCATGTGTCGAATCTGAAGAAGTGCCTGTCAGATGAGACCCTCATAGTTCCCTTAAAGGAGCTCACAATCGACGACCAGTTGCGATTCATCGAGGAACCAGTAGAGATTACTAATCGAGATGTTAAGGTTCTCAAGCGTACCGGGATACCTCTTGTTCGAGTTCGTTGGAACTCCCGTCGTGGCCCAGAGTATACCTGGGAACGAGAAGACCAAATGAAACTCAAGTATCCCCAGTTATTTAAGAAAAGTGCAACCACTACTGAGGCTGAAGCTACTGCAGAATTTCCGGATGAAATTCCAAATCAACGGGGGGATGATGTGACACCCCAGGAATACCAGTAAACCACGCAATTTAACTAGCTTCCTCAGTAACCACGCACTAAATTTCGGGACGAAATTTTCTTAACAGGGGGAGAATGTGACAACCCTTGAAATTACATGTACCCGTACAATTAATTAATATTATATTGTGCTTATTGACTGTACAGAAAATTGACTAAATGGTCCTGAATGTTTTCCTATGTGTTAGGAATTAAAAGTGTTACAAAAAGATATATAAAGGACACTTTACGGAATAATTAAACATTTTAACGGAACGGTATCTAACCTAACAACCAGACATTACCCGGAACACTAAATTTTTGTCAAATGCATTATTTTATTATTTCTTGGTTAGTCATGATCCTCGTACACCATAACACCCACTAAATTCTCTAGTAAACTAACTATAAAAGCATACACTTGGATTCTAACTTATAATTACCAACTATCATCACAAAGTTACATCCAACCCCACCCCCCAACCGAATTCGGTCCCAAGGGACCCCACCAAAGATCCACACCATGCTTCAAGATTTAAGTCTATATTTTATTTGGATTGTTTCGTGTTAGAGTTAACAAAATATTAGGAATATCTTATATAAGCATGGCTCATGATCCTCCATCATTCTTCACAATCATCACACTCTTTCACTCACTCTCTCCCTCCTCGCTCTCGGCTCACATAACCGCCCCCACCATCACCACTCTAACATCATCATCTTCTCCCATTTCAAGTTTCATTCAAAGTTCTAAGTTGATTCAAGAAAGCTTGCAACTTGTAGTTCACCAAGGAGCTTCCTACATTGCTTTTCACCATCATTTTCTTCATCTTTCAACTAGAGATTCTTCCCTAGCCTTGTGCTAGTAGTAAGTCCTTGTTACACCCTTGTTCATCTTGTTTCATAGTTAAAAGTTGTAGTATGATGGTTATGTTCAAAACACTAAAGAACAAGAACACTAAAAGGGGTTAAACAAGAACATGAACATAAGTTTACATGAAGATGAAATCTTGTTGGGTTAAAGTGGGTTAAAGCATGCATGATGTTTGATCGTTGATTTCTTGATAAACCCGTTGTTAGAACATTTGTTGATGCGTTTTAGTAACATTTAAACTCTAAAAAGCATGCTGATTGGCATTTTCAGCCAACTTCAACTGGCTGTAAACGGATCATAATTAATCAAAAAACTGATTTTCTGAAGCCTAAATTATGTATTTTCGGAAAACAGATCCAATGGCCCTAGAATCACAATTTTTCGAGGTCGTTTACTATTTTTAAAGGTCTGTTTTTGGACAGCAGCTCAAGCTGCATTTTTCTGCTGAAAATATGTGTTATGTTTTTCGTCATAACTTGAAATCTGTGTAGAATTAGGTCATGAAATTTGTACTGTAGATGGACACTGATGTCGTAGTACTTCTCCCACTAGAATTTCATCAATCAGACTTACGATGAATTTTTAATAAATTATTCCGTCGACTGCAGTCAGAAAGTGATGAATCTGATTGCAGTCCGGTAAACGAATTTTTATAAAATATTGGTAATGAATTGGATCCCGAGATTTTTACACAATAATATTTGGATCGTTTTAGACCCTCTATAAAAAGTTGGGAATTTTTGGAATAAGTTAACTATTTTATTAAAATCCCCGAAAACAGCCCAGTTTTGAAGATTAAAGCTGAAACGACATATGTAGTAATTTGCGTGTCTAAATGTCGGGTAGGTTATCTGAGAATGATCTAACATGTTATATGTCAATAAAAGTGTTATGTGCAATGTCGTATGTTTGCTTATGAACGGGAATAGGTGGGAAGTTTATATGGGCATGAACCGTTAAAGTGATGCATGTTATGTGATAGATGCGTGTAGGAACTTCGTGCTTATTTAAAGTCACTAATAAACTAAGTGGTAATCATACTAGGACGTGATTGACCGACCTTGACTGTTAGCTATCTTTGAGAGTCAAACCGAGCAACCGAGGTGAGTTCACACACTTTCTAAGGCATGGGATTCCCGGTGGTTAGGAATGGGTTAATGAATTAAAACGGAACCTACATATCCTCCTTGGGTAGGATATGTACCGCCATCCTCCATAGGTAGGATGCCAATATAAATCCTGCGTATTCTCCTTGGGTAGAATACGTACGTTCGTCCTCCTTGGGGTAACCCCCACGGCAAGTAAGCCAACGAAAGACAAACCATGCTTTCGGAAACAACTTAAAAATAAAAAACCAAACGTGAACTCACTCAACTTTGTTGTTGACTCGTTGTTACATGCCTTACAGGTCGCTAGATGCTTATGGAGCTTGCACGAGGAGGAGGTCGTTGTGGGATACGGACTGTTATGTTCCGTGCTTAATATTTAAACCCTTATGAACTTATTAAATCTACGTTTTGGACTTTAAACTTATGAACTATGGAACTTATGTTTTGGACTTTACGTTTTATGCTTCCGCTGTTAACATAAAGTCGGTTACTTTCTTTTGGTCAACAATTGTATTGTGGTTGGTTTATTTACTTGATTACGTTGTTCAATATGATTGGTGGCTCGATCCTGGTCGCGTCACGCCTCCAAGCGGTGATACTCCGCAGGGTGGATTTTGGGGGTGTGACAAGGTATGTTGGACCTTTTTAGATTATTAAAAGAATAGGACTTGTAGCCTATCAGCTAAAACTGTCAGAGGAAATGGCAGGCATACATGATGTATTTCATGTATCTAATCTCAAGAAATGCTTAGCTGATGAATCACTAATAGTACCTCTTAAGGATATAGAGGTAAATGGGCAGTTAAAATTTGTAGAAAGGCCTCTACAGATTGAAAACAGGAAAGTCAAGAACCTTAAGCACAAGAGATTAGTTCTAGTCAAAGTGAAATAGGACTCCAAAAGATGACCAGAATACATATGGGAGCTTGAATCAGAAATGCAAAGGAAATACCCGCACCTATTCCAGTAGATCTCGAGGACGAGCTCTAAAACAAGGTGGGGAGGATATAACAACCCTCCTAAATATTTCCGACACCCTGATAATATTTAAAATGTCCCAATATGTCCTAAAATACACCCCGTATACGTAAACGGGCCCCGAATACCTCTATTTTATTAAAAATTAATTAAAAACAAGATTTAGTGGTCTCTCGCGGGGCGCGTAGCCCTTGGCTACTTCCTACACGGGCCGCGACCGCCAAGACACCAGGCGAGCCCCGAGGCCGCCACGTGTCCAAGTCGTGTCGAGTCTATTGGTCAACTCAGCAACCCTAGGGCCTACCCTCGGTATCCTCGCGGGCCGCGAAGACCCTGGCCGAGGTTTACGCAGGGCGCGACAGGAGGCGAAGGGACACTATATATAGGTGCATTCGGCTTCAGTCTCCAGTCGCTCATTCCTTTCTTTCTCTCTCGAATTTCTTAAGTGTAGAAGTAATTCTCGGGTATAATACCCCCCTAATTAACGAAGTTCTGCCCCGTTGTAAGTATCATAACCCCGTTTCAGTATTAGATACGTTGTCCGATTGATCTAGGGTTCCGTAACGGCTGTCGTGGTTCTGCCAGACGTGGTCGTTGGAATGCCTTCTCGGGGAGGGTATCATTGATATAAATAATGGGTTATTATACTAACACGTGTGCCTTTGTGTAATTAATAGATAATCACCAGGAAATCCTTAAAGAAAACCTAAGACAGCAATATGAGTAATCTCCTTTTTGTAAACTGTTTTTACAAAACCTTAAATATTTTATAATGTGATTAGCAGTGATTTAGTCTTTGTAATTCTTCAATTACTGCCGGTATGTTGGGGTTTTGTATACAAAATGTGGAACACGTTACCATTGGACAAAGAGTTAGCCAATGGGTAATATGACCCACCAATCAGGATTGACAGTACTGAATAAGTAATTGTGTAGAAATAAACATTGTAATAGCTCTCAATACTGTTAAAAGATAAAACTCTTCTTGATTAAAGTGGGATTCACTCACCAGTATTTCCCACTGATAAAATGTTTTTAAACACGTTTTAGGTAACAAAATGTGAAAGGCAACTAGAAGCTAGCTGGACAGCACTAAACGCTTGGAAAAAGTGCCTATAAAAGTTACCTAAATAAAAGAAGATGTTTTATTCAATAAAATAGGGATTTTCCCTATGAAAGTGTTTGTAATGAAAACTT
>JARYGA010007967.1:0-28277 GCA_030545235.1 Helianthus tuberosus | reverse complement strand
CTCAACATAAAGTTAAAGTCTGAAACCATTGATGAGTTACCAGACAATATTGATGTCACATTCACAGCGTCTGACACTGATCATGAGTCTGAGTTAGTAAAGAAAGTTGTCGATCAAGTGTTGGATATGGATGAAGAGTCAAAGTCGGAGTCTAAATCTGAAAGTTTGAGTTCATCAGAAAAGA
The DNA here is from genome assembly GCA_030545235.1 of Helianthus tuberosus. Taxonomy (NCBI): domain Eukaryota; kingdom Viridiplantae; phylum Streptophyta; class Magnoliopsida; order Asterales; family Asteraceae; genus Helianthus; species Helianthus tuberosus. Next base: position 28,093 of record JARYGA010007967.1, on the reverse strand, counting down.
GTCTGAGTTCACCGGTTAAACGGGTTTACAATAAAGAATTCTTGTTATCAAAATCTAATTTGAATGATGGATCAATCAAAGTGGCATATACTTTGAATGATTCAGACAAATTATATTTTGATGAGGAATTTCCAATAAGAAGTGTCAAATCTGAAATGATCAAACAAGTTTTCAAATTAACAGAAATTAATATTTCTGAAATAAAAGATTTAAATCTTCATGAAAAACCTAAAAAGTACACTTCAAGAGTTCAACAGAGATTGAACAAGAAAAAGGGTTACAGTTCTGGTTCAGGTTATCAAAAGAAACCAAACCATAACGGTAATTTCAAAAAGCAGGGATTAGGTTTTATTTCCCCAGAAAATCATAAAAATGAGAAAACTTATAAAGCAAAAACAAAATTTGTTGCAGGTGGAAGTTCTGAAGAAGAGCAGAAGAAACCATTCTGGATACAGTCAAACAGAGAGTTTGTTGCGGATAATAAAAGGAATGTGATGAAAGAATCTGAGAAAAGAGTTGAACGAAGAACTTGTTTCAAATGCCACAAGATTGGACATATTGCTTGGAACTGTTCATTGTTCATTAACACAAAACAGGTAGTTACTTCTAACTTTGAAATGAACAAGAAATGTGTTGATAAAACAGTACAATCAAAAGAAAAATTTAAAGTGTTTGAAAATTCGAGTTTCGAAGAAGGTGAAAGTTCGAAACATTTTTACAAAAGAAAAGTCGATTTTAACAAACAAAGATGGGTTGTAAAATCTGAGAGTAGTTCTGACAATGAATCCGATTCCATAAAATCAGAGGAGTCATTTGTTGAGAAACATGTTAAGAATTCCGTTACAGAGATGAACGATGAAAATTTTCCGCCATTGTCAAAAGAAAATTTGAAATTGAAAGTTGGTAAGGTTGAAATTTCAGATCAATTCTTCCTTGGTAAAGGAGAATTTGATGCTAAAAAGACTTTCAATGGAAAGTCAAACATATATTTGGGATTTATAGACCAAAAGGAGGTTGGGATAGAGTTGAATCAAAATCACCAAAGGCTGGTCAGGCTTGGGTGAATGCTTTTTCTACTTAAAAACCTGACTTTCCGGAATTCCCAGGTTGGTAATTGGGGAGTAGGAATCGGCATCATTCTTGATAATTGTGTTTGTAAAGGACCGACAAGTGGTAAATCAGGGACATTAAGTTGTACTTGATTTTCTACAAGTGGTATTTGTTGATTAAACTTAAAACTGTTATAGTTTTCAAATTGTTGATAATGAAAGAACAAGGTGATGAAACCCCAATAAAACTTATTTTTCGGAAAAACCATTTTTGATTAAAACAAACTTAAGTGTTTTGAAATCACAATGAGAAAATAGTTTGTTGTCAGGGGGAGTTCTGATTATTTTTGCCAAGTGAATGGCGAATTGAAGCTTGAAAATCAGTTGTCACTTTGCTTGTATAGTTTGTTTTCAAATTTCTTTAAATGGTTTTGAATTTTAGGGGGAGTGAGAAATTTTGAAAAATCCAAAAACATTTGAAAATTTGAAAAAGCCAAAAACATGATAAAAACAAATGAGTTTTGTTAAGAAAAGAGGAAATGATAGTACATCAGTGGACTATCACAGCATGCTAAAGAATTGGAAAGTCAAAATGTGATAAACAGTCTCACTGATGATATGCCAGTAGGTTTTTGCACATTTAGTAAATTGTGTCGAGATATAAACCTAAATATCAAACTTACTTATATCGTGGGGAACATCTCTTGGATATATGGGTAACCCCCGAAATCTTGTTTGAAAGATCCTTCTTTCTGAGATACTAGGTCTTTATGCTCAGTGATATCTGGGGTATTATCCCGAGACTTCTGATTTTGCGGAAGCAATAGCCTAGTCCCCGTATAATACTTTACGCTTGCTTGAAATATAGCACACCCCTCAGCATAAAAATGATGAAATATTGAAAAATGCTAATCATGTGTTGTTGAAGAAAAGATTCTCTAAAGGAAACATACCTAAAGTCGAAGCCATTATCTCTCTGATTTTGCGGAAGCAATAGCCTGAGCTCTCATGGCCCTCGCATTTAACCCTTTACAGATATCATCTAGGTATATTCACCTGTAAGACTGAATATTGGGATCTGGATACGGGAGTATATTCTAAGGTGGTACACGCGAATAAGTTTAAGTCTCTAAAACATTAATCTCGTATCTTGGAACAGTTGAACTTTGTGTGAAAATTTAAGTGGATCAGTATACTGACAATCTAAGTGAATTGTTTAGAACTTAAAATGTTTAAAGCTTAACGATGCTATTGATTGGTTTCAGAAACTGATATGATCCTCTTAAACAAACTCACAAAAAAAAATTGTTTGTAAATATTTTTTTTTACTGAATTTTGTTTAAAATCCAAAAAGATTTTCAGAGTGTTTTAGCATAAATTTTGAAAAATTCAAAAAAATTTTAGATAACTGATGTTGAAAAGCAGATTTTCAAAATTCCGAGTGCTAAACATGATGAACAATAGGGTTGGGAGAGTTTGTTGAAATGAAAAATGATATTGAAATGATTAAATGGTTCATTAAGTTGAAACCATATTTGAAAGTGTTATATTCAAGTGGTTAAGAAATTTGATACTACAAGTGGTTAACATAAAGTTTAAATTTGTCAAAATTTTAAATTTGTGAAATTTACTTTGAGGTAGAGAATGTGCAGGTTATGACTATAAGAGAGCCAGAATTGCGATTCTAGAAACTGTAAAAGCCAGACTACGATCCCAAGCATTCTTTAAGGGGGAGTCTGATGATGAAGAGCTTAAGGAATTAAGAGATCGGATCAAGAGAAGATAGAGTCAGATTGAGATCCTGGAAGAGGGAAGAGAAGATAGATTGAGATTTAGAGGCCCGAAGACTGATAAAGACTGAAAATTGTGAAGACTCGACACTTAAGACTCGTCAACATCCGAGGGGGAGTCTGTTGGTGCATACGTCTGTCGACTTCGTCTTGTATCGAGTCTTGTATTAGAATTATTAGACCCGGACTCGTAGTTCGAGAAAATCAAGGTTTGGGTGTGTTTGAGCTATTTCGCACGAAATAGCACAATGTAATTTCATGCGAAATACCAACCCCTATAAATATCCTTGATTTCGTTTCATTTGTAACGTTCAGATTTCCGGTACCGAAGTGCAGACGACGTGTCGTGTGATCTGTAAACCTGTTATATCAATAAAACAAGACAATTAGAAGTGAATCAAGCTGTTACAAAGTCTAAACAATGAATTCCGCCTCTGTTTAGACCGAGAACTCTTCTGATAGACTCGTTTGGGTCACAAAACGATCCTACACATGCAAATCGTACTATTATTGTGGGTGCACACATAATAATAATGTGGGGTGCATGTGAGTCCTAGTGAGGCTTAACAAGTGAAAAAGGGGTTCCGTTCAGTTATTTGATCGATGTGAAACACAACAGTCTATAAGAGTCATAGCAGTGATTGTCTCTTACTTGAACGTGATCATTTCACTTCTTCCTGAACCCTTACGAATCTCGATGCTATCGGGTATCATCTGAACAACCATCTGAACGCCTAGCGAACTCTGTAGAATGTTAGGTGCTTGTATGAACATCCCTGAGTTGGATGTTGCAACGACAACGACTGGTCTATACGTTTCTCACCTTCCTTCGTTTCCTGGAACTTAACATATTGACGTCTTAAGACCCGAAGTGCGACCACTTCTGCAACACTCTCGCAACATACCGTGTATAACTCAATCAACTTGGAAGATCGATGGACAGGAGGATGAGCGTAGTACTTCACCGACCTCAGTATTTGAACAACTCTGATTATCGGCTACGAACACCAGTGAATTGGCTTCAATCGAATCCTTAACCCTAAGACAACGACTTATGAGAGTCAACTCTCACGAATCAATCGGGACATAAACGATGACAGTCGGCCATGGTGTAGAATGTGTAACTTCCAGCACAATGAGTAGCGCCTTAGGACGTGGCACGAAATGTGAAAAGGTAGACCCTGTCGGTGAAAGGCCGCAGGACTCCGTTTCAAGCAACGACATTAGAGGCAACAGACATGGCGACATCAAGGTACTTGTAATAGTAGCCTACAGTGTGGAAATGAAGGTGTCTATGGCATGGATTGGCCGTTGATAATTCAAGACGAAAACAACCAAGGGGATGACGACCAGTAATGGAGTTCCTTGTAACGGAAACGACAACTCTGGAAATGATGTTCATTGGAATGCAAACTCGACCTTGTGGGGCAGGTATTCGACACCGACCTTCCTTCTACTACCCTTGATGGCTACAATGTAGTAGTTAGTGTGGATTGGTTATCCAGAACTCGCGCGGATGTACCCAGTGAGGAGAAAATTTTATGTCGAGAATCGTTATTTGTTCTAAAGTGTCAGATTGGTACAAAGGTTAGCGCCATTCCAGCTATGAGGGCCCAGAAGTGTCTACGGAGGGATGACCCCGCTATGTTAGCAACCGTTTCTGATAATAAGGCTAAGGAAAAGAGGATCGAGGATCTACCAACTGTTTACGACTCATCTCAGTGTGCTATTCAAGGAACTTTCAGGTTTACTACCACAACAGTTAGTCGGAATCTCAGTTGATCTCACACCAGAGGCAGCTCCGAATACTCGTACTCTTACCGTCTTGCACCAGGAGGGTTGCAAGAACTGTATAAGCTACTACGAGAACTGTTGGACATGAGTTTTGTCGGACCCAGTTTTCGCTTTGGGAAGCCCCAGTTATATCCGTGAAGATAAGCCTTTTTGTGTGTGTACAGATTATCGAGAACTCATCAAGGCGACAGTTGAGAACCGTTTGCCTCGACCACGTATTGACAACCTATCGACTAGTTTCAGGGAAGGAGCTTTCATTCGAGGATTGATTTACGAGCAAACTATTGTCAGAAGGAAGTCTAGGGGGAGAATGTTCCTACAACGGCATATCAAACGCAGCGTCGCCATTTCGACGTTGTATCCCAAAACCTTGGGGCTAATCATCCCACCGACAGCTGTATGGATCACATGACTCGATTATGCTTATTAATGACATGTTGAATCATTTCTAGGAGAAAGGAACATCGTAGGCGGCATCTGCATCTTATGTTAGAGCTCCTGAGGGAGGAGCCATTCCGTGTGAAGTCTTGTTAAATGTAACTACTGGATTTAAGGGGTACACCTATCGTCATGCAATCAACGAAGTGGGAAAACCCGTTGATCTCGCAAATATCCATTTGGTTAGAAACAGATCGACACCAAAGATTTCTGCGGGGATACAGCAATTCCTTAGTTCGCTAGATACTATCGCAGATTCATCAAGGGATTTTCAGAATTGCGCCGGTGTAACCTCTTTAGCACAGTAGGGTGCTGTGTTCATGAAAGACAAAACAGGAGGACGTCTTTTCAGCTTTCGAATCCCAACTTTGCAATGCACTGAGCATCGTATTTACCCGAGGGTGCGGGTGATTTAGTAGTGTATCATGATGGTCCGAATCAGAGTCCTAGTTACACGCTGATGCAACACGATAGAGTGATGACTTACGTAATGGTGTTATGAAGAGGAACTGCACGACATGCAATCTGCGGTGGAAACCGTGGTCATTGGATTTAAGTAGGAGGCATTACTTGGACGGTACCGAATGCACTACTTAGACCGATCACAAGGGCCTCCCGTGTACCCTGGTTACGAGAGAGTTAAATCAGTTAATGGCATCGCTGGATGGAACTTTTGAATGAATACTACCGTGAAACCTGGACGTGCACGAGCTTAGCAACTCGCTATCCACTCTAACATACCTGATCAGACTCGCCTTGTTCAAACTGAAGAACTGAAGGAAGAGAGTTCTCAAGATTGACCCATGCGGGGCATGGGGAAGCAACCTTTGGCAGGTCGGACGATATTTGCTACTTCACGGAACGAATATGGACCTCACTATACAGCAACCTTAGGGAACTGGTGCTGGCAAAGCACACGGGTTTTGATATCCTATTCATTTGAGTTATGATAGGATGAATTAAAACCTGAAGACCATGTACGGATGACCGGGCCTAAAGGCCCACATAGCAACGCATGAGAACAATGTTTGACTTGTGGGAAAGTCAAGGTGGGATATTAGCAACCAGAAACGCTTATATGGAAATGGGAACAGACTGCCATGGATTTTATCACTGGTCTACTTACAACTCGAAATGGAAACATTATCACCTGGATGATCGTTGATGGACTCATGTTACCAGCACACTTTCTTGCAATCAAGAAAACTGACGAGTCTTCACAGTTGTCAGGCAATACACAACACCCTTGGCTCACGTTAGGACCAGAGCATTGCTTATCGCCGTTGGGCAAACAATCAGAGAAAACGAACTCTCATGGCACTCGGAGACATGCTGCGAGCATGTGTGTGACTAGCTTTGATGCAAATTTGAAGGACTGGTACTCGAAACTCTTGGGAAGGTTGTTTGGATCGGGAGTCGATTGGCGACAACGCGTGGCCGTCAGGAAAGCTGATAAACTCGGGAAACGCTGGAAGATCGTTGTAGGCGATCGTATCGTGTTGAAAGTCTCACCCTGGGAGGGTGTGGAATGCTTGGGAAGCATGGCGAGCTTAACTGACGTCACGATGGACCATTCAACAGTCTGGGAGGAATCGGTAGCGTAACCTACAAACTCGAGTTACCCGACGAATTCGGTAACGTACGTGTCTCGAATCTAAGGCAGTGTTTGACCGATGAAACACGTGTGATATCTTTACTGGAGAAATTTATCGAACACATGGACCAAGAAGTCAAGGTTCATTAACATGGTCGTATCCCGATTGGGAGAGTTTGTTGGAACTCAAGACGTGGACCGGAGTTCACGTGGGAACGCGAGGATCAGATGAAGCTCAAGTATCCTCAACTCTTTCCTAATGACCAATCTAATGCTGGTAAACCTGGTAAATTTCGGGATGAAATTCCATTTCAAGTTGGGGATGATGTGACACCTGGGGAAAACCTGCAACAATCTTGATGTATCACTTCATTCCTCCGTGCTTACTTGTCAAATTTCGGGATGAAATTTCTTTCAAGTTGGGGATGATGTGACAACACTAACTTTCAAGGTTAGTGACGTTTAACTTTGTGATTTAAAGTCTCGTTAACCCTGTCAGAAGTGTTAAATGCTTGGTGCCGTTATAACTCCATTATTAACTTAAACTTAATGCATGATAACCCCGTTAGTTATTATACGCTTGTGTTTTGGGCCGCCCTAATCCCTAAACTGCCTTGGGCCGGTTGTAGCTATCAATGGGCCATTTCAACCATTGGGTAAGCTCGGCCCATCTCTTCCTCCTGTTATTGTGTACGTATACACAATTCATATAACATATGATTTATATTGCAAACCCTAATATTACATCAAACTGAGAACGACAGCTCTCCCTCATTCGATTGAATATTAGGCCTTGTTTAACACTATTCGTAGGCATGACCTTATCATCTGAAGGTTAGTGATTTTTTCTTGTTAAACTTTGAGTAATCGTTCCTGTTTAGAGGTAGGCTCGTAACAACTGGTGTGCTAGCAACCATGATTTATATGATTCTCTAATTGTCCTAATGATTGTGTGAAATGTTCTGTTCGATATCTATATACATGTGTTTGTATTAATATTGTGCAATAGGCTCGATGTTATTGTGAATTCTTAAACTGGATATCATGGCACGTATGTAAACTAGGAAGTAGGTGTCAACTAATTAAGCTTATTGCTTTACATGTAAACTACATCTTGTCTCATGAAAGGATTATGCTAGAGGAATATATGTGATTAACTACACTTGGTAATTGTGATGAGGATGATTTGGTAATAACAGTAGGGTTATTATGATGATGGTATATCAAAGTCAACAAGCCTTTTTGAATGTTAGCTAATTATTGGACCGATAATAAAATTGAATAGATCAAGGATTCGATTCACATGGGCCTGACACATATGTGTTGTATAAGTGATTTCACATGATTTGCTTTAAATGATATCCTTGAAACTTGAAGCATATGCTATGTGATTTGGATTGCCATATTACACGAGACTAGTCACTGTTGAGGTTAGGATGATAATTGATTTATTAAAGTGTATGGATTACATGATATAATTTCTGGATTAATGTATGGTAATGTTTATTGAAGAATGGTGATGGTATCTACACACATCCATTAAAATTTTGGTACATCTTTCAATAGGAACCATATTTCCCAATACGCTCCCCATAGGGTTTGAAGCATTAAACGCGACACCAATCGAAAGCGTATTGGGCAATACGTCTCCTATTGGTACGATTTACCTACTCTCTGACATGCACGTCGTTCAGATCTGAAATGGTCTGAAAAGTGACCCCAATAGGAAGTGTATGGGGCAATATGATTCCCATAGGTCTGAAAAGGTCTGAGAGTCGTATAGGAAGCGAATAGGGCAATATTGTCCCCTGTTAGTAAAGTACAGGAAGCGTATATGGCAATACGATTCCCCTATCACTAAAGTATACAAAGCGTATATGGTAATATGGTTCTCCTGGTCCTCTAATCCATTACAGAACTTATCCCTATATATATACACACCCATCTAGGCTGATCAAATTGCTCAACGCTCGTATTTCCCTATATGATTCCTCTGGTCCCCTAATCATTTGTCTGAAAAGTTTCACTTCAAGTACATTATAGGAAGCGTAGAGGAATCGTATCGCCAAATATGATTCCCACCAGTTTTTACACAGACACGGAGTTGGTTCAGTACCTGTTACTTCGTTACTTGCATCGTTGCTTTAGCACGGGCATCGCGGCCCGTGGCAAGAGTTGCGAGCACGTAATGAAGGCCGGTCTTTTCTATCTCTATTGTTTATTTATTGGTCGTCTGTGTGCCCTCCATCTATGCCTAGTGGATTATTTTGTCACACGTTGGAAAAAGCAGCGTCGTGCTTGTATATATGGAGGATCGTTTATCGGCCGGATAACCCAGAGTGTTGGTCGGTACTTTGGATTGCTTAATTTCACTACGCCTTTTATAAATTTATAAAAAAACCAACATCATTTTATAACAAAAAAAAAAACAAATTAATTAATTTAAAACAAAATAAAGTTCAAAAAGATATTAATAACAATATGTTGCTCTTGCAAAAAAAAAAAATTCCTCGAGGGAACGTATGGCCCTATATGATTCTCCTTGTCTTTTGAAAAAAAAAAATTACTTTAGGGAGCGTATAACCCTATATGATTCTCCTGGTCCCCTAATCATTAGCTGAACATCTTCTGAAAAGTTTGTACTTCAAGTACATATATAGGAAGTGTATTGCTCAATACGCTTGGATCCAGAGGAACCGCATTGCCCTATACATTTCCTATAGGGTTCAATGGATGTGCAAATAAAATGAGGGATGTGTGGATAACCAAGACCTTGAAGAATTAGAGGATGTGGTTGTGTGTTATGGAATGGAACGTTGTAATCAATGGCTTCTTGGCCTACAAACATTAGATGTATATATCCTCAGAGTGGTCTCACATCACACAATAAAATAAATTTTAAAAATTGATTTTACGGGGTGTTTATCCGTCAAAAATAATAATAATCCATACTAATAAATAATTTTAAAAAAGGTTACGTAGCAATTTGTCCTTTAACTAGTTGATGCCTCGCCCGCGTTGTGGGGCGATGGCCGAATAATTCTCAATCAATTAAAAAAAGACTACTATAATTTGGATAGGGAAAAAAAACAATGATAAGACCGTATTTTTTGGCTATGGAGAAAACTATATTTTTTCAGAACTACTGAGCTAGTGTTAGTCAGTTCCTTGAGACGAAAAAATATTAAATCGAGTAAACCAATTAAAAGAAAAAAAACCTTTATAGTTTTGCTAAAAGAAACTAAAACAATGGGAAAAGTAATTTTTAACTGACGGCGAAATCATAATTTTAATTCAGGGATAAATCGTAAACTAAATGGACCAATGGGGAAGTGCGAGGAGGCTGCCGGCATGACAATAATTTTTCACTGGGGGCAAAATTGTAATTTCACCAGGAAAACAAACAAAAACGATGGGCAAAATGTAAACTTAAGTTGAGGGCAAAATCGTAACCTAGCTGTGAGAAAAAAACTAATGGTTAAAGTATAAATATATACGGGGCAAAATCATAATTTTGAGCCGATGAAAAAATTTGAATTTTTAGCCGGGAGCAAAAGCGGAAATTTATTTTTAGGCGTGGGCAAAAACATATTATTCACCTAATGGCAAAATCGTAATTTTAAGGGAAAAAAACTAATGGCAAACTGTAAATGGAAACGGGTCAAAATCGTAATTTTCTAACCGGAGGCAAAATTGAAATATTTAGCTTGGAGCAAAAGCATAAATTTATTTTTAAGCGGGGGCGAAAACATAAATTTGAATTGATGGCAAAATCGTAATTTTAGATAAGGATAAAATCGTAAATTTTTAGGCCAATAGGGAAGTGCATGGCACTATTACCCCTGCCGCCCTTTTCCCCCAATTGAAGGGCTGAACTATTACCGGCTGAGGTAATCAACTTATGTTTGTAGTAGTTGAAAATGTAAGTCCTTTCTTATTAATTATTATTATTAAAATATAATATAATAACAAAAAGAATATTGATTTAACAATTTTAATATCATTAACTAGGTTAGAACCCTGTATATTACACGGGTTAAATAAATGTAATTTCATATACTAAATAAAAAAAATAATATGTTTTTAAAAATCTCATTTATTACACGTGTTGAGTAAATATGATTTTATATATTAACGTATAAAAAATTATATCTTTAAGAACCTCGTTTATTATGCAGGTTGAATAAATGTAATTTTATATACCAAACAATAAAAAGTTATATATTATAAAAAACCCTGTGTATTCACGGGTGGAAGAAATGTAATATATATACTAAATAATAATAAAAAAGTTATATCTTCAAAAAACTCTGCTTATAGTACGGGTTGAATAAATCTAATTTTTTATAGCAAATAATAAAAAAATGTAATATTTTTAAAAACCCTGTGTATTACACGGGTTTATCTATTTTTTAAAAAAATTCCTTCTAAATCAAAATGGATTTTTTAATTATTTTTTAAATTAGGTTAATACTATTTTAAATTTTCGGTTTGATTAATAAGTTGTTTAGTATAATTTTTCATAGTTAACAATAATAACATTAACAATAAACAATATGCATATTTATCTACTGTTAAGTGAAACAACGGTTTTTAGTTTAGAGAAGACTTTACGATTTGAAGTTAAGTTTATGCCAATAATTTAGAATTGATAAGAGGGTGGTGTCGTGGTGGTGAGAGGGTGATGCTGTAGTGGCGATGGTGGTTTTGGTGGAGTGTGGTGGCGGAAGGGTGTTGGGATTGAACCCTATCAGAGGAACAGATAATTAAAGCCAAAACTGGATCAGAGCAGTGGATCCAGAATAAGCAGATGTTTAGATACAAGTCTCTCCCCTTGAAAGTGGTTTCAACATCTGCTGACCTCCTATCTGCTGATCTTGCAAACTGCTGACCTACAACTGCTGCTCAAGTAAAGAACTGATGCAAGACTAAAGCCCTGCTGATTCAATCTACTGCCTTGAGTCAAGCACTGCTGATACGGACAAGTACTGTTGGGTTCACAGCAGTGGAAGGTTGCAGCAGCTGATCTATAGTCTGTTTTGTATTGTAATGTAATAGCAGTAGTTAACATAGCAGTGTTTGTATAGATCAGAGGTTAGAGTTTGTTAGGAGGTTAGATGTCACTTTCATGGTGACGTCAGCTAAGATGCTCAGTGGTTTGCAAGTGCCTATAAATAGTTCAGTACTTTGTACTGTTCTATTAGCTCTTTTGCATCATCGTCTTCTTTGCATGAACAAACAACTGAGCTCTGGCTGAGGGGGAGTTTGCATTCATTCATCAATCATTGTAATCGTTATTGAAATAAATTCAATCTTCCGATTCATTGTGAAAAGATGTTTGATCAAAGTATTACTCTCGTTTGATTGTATGCAAAGTTTGTTTTCATCATAATTCCGCTGCACACTCATCCATTTTCATCTTAATTACAAACACAAAATACAATCAGAAACAAACTCAGATCCAACAATTGGTATCAGAGCCTGGACAGTCAAATTTGATTTAACAATCATTTTGACGTAAATAGTTCAGCTCATAACAGTTGATACTGATCGTTTGTTCGTTTGTTGAAAAACAGAGCAAGGATTAATCACCATTAAAGTTGATTTCTCAGTGTCTGTAAAACAACAAGAATGACGTCACAATCTAAGGATGATAAAAACAACATCGGCTCGCTTTTTAAACCACCTATGCTAAAAAGAAATGAGTACAACATCTGGCAGAGGAGGATGGGTCACATCCTCGCTCAACAAAGCACAGGTTGTTGGAGGTCTGTCATCTATGGTCCCCACGTTCCCACAGTGCCAAGCGCTGAAGATGCTAAAAAGTTCATTCCAAAACCAGTTGAAAATTATACCGAAACCGATTATCAAAAGTTCGAACTAGATGCTAAAGCGTTTAGCATCATAGCATCAGCGCTGCCCAATGAAATATATGCTGGACTGTTACACTGTAACAGTGCCAAAGAGTTATGGGACGCACTTAAGGAACAGTTTGGGGGGACCGAAGAAGTCATAGAAAACAATAGGGAAATCCTGAACCAACAGTACGAAACATTTTGTTACGTTAAAGGTGAATCACTAACGTAACAATTTGAGCGTTTCAGTTGTCTCATCAGTGAACTGAGGCTTGTTAACACCACTTTTACAAACTCAACTCAAAATAGCAGGTTCCTCAGGTCACTGCCAGAAAAATGGGACACCATAGCTTTTGTCACCAGAAACTCACCTGAGTTCAAGGATCTGACCTTGACCCAACTTCACGGTCGACTCCTGACTTACGAAAGGGAGTTGAACCAGAAAAGGAGGTTGCAAGAGTCAGGAAAAGTTACTGATGATTACACTTTCAGTAACACTGCTCTTCTGGGTCAAGAAGAATCTGGGAGCAGTGGTAAGGATCAGGGTTATGATCACTTCATCGACATAACTGCTGGTGCAAATTTTAACAACCATGATCCTCACTCTGCTAGTTATGCATTCACTGCAAACGAAAACTAGATGTCAGACAATTTAAGCTTTGAACTCAATGATTTACAAAATTTTGATCCCACTGACTTAGAAGAGATGGATATTCTGCACCAGTTGGCTTTGCTAAGTGTTAGAACTAGCAAATTCTATAAAAGAACAGGGAGAAAATTCCCAGGACTTCATGGGAATTTGAGGGTTGGTTTGGATAAATCAAAAATCAAGTGTTACAAGTGCAATAGGTTAGGGCACTTTGCTAGGGAATGCAGGAGTCAAAACAATGGACCAATAGTTACTCATCCTAGCTCTAACCCTAGACCACAAAGTCAAAACATTGTGCACTATACTCAATACACCCCTGCAGCTCAAGTGAACACTGCTCACTATGCTGCTGCCCCTGTGCCTGTGCATTATGTCCAAACTACTGTCCCACAAATTCAGTATGTTCAAACCCCTGCTCCACAGGTACAAGTGCAACCTGTTGCACCTCAAACCACTGCTCCAGCAGCAGTACAACCAGATCAACAAAGTTTCTTCACTCAAGGGTTTGTTGACTGGAGCAGTTTGCCTGAAGACCTTAGTGATGAAAATTTTGCACTCTATGCTTCTAATGATTCTTCTCATAATGAATTTTGTTTGATGGCATTAGAGTCAATACAGGACGGGGTTGAAACTGAAAAGGAACAGCTGAGTATTGAAACAGTGGATGAGGTGACTGAAGCAGTGGTTACTGCTATGGCTGGTGAACTACTGTTGGGAGAAAGTTCAGGTACCCTGATTGAACCACTGACAGACCCATGGTCCGAATAGAACAAGGAAGAAAAGAAAGAAGAAAAAGCAAGTGAGAAAGAAGAAAGAGCTGAAGATGAAGAAAATCCTCAATGTGATTATGCAATGATGGCTGCTGCCAAGGTATCACCTCAAGTTCTTGAAAAACTGTGTTCTGACAATTGCATTATTGCTTTTGCTAACATCAAAGAGGTGAACGAAAACCTTTGGGATAAAATCTTAACTGATGAAGTCAAATTTGAAAGATCTGTAAAAGAACTTAAAAACAAATTGGCTGAAAAAGAAAAGGAGATTAGCAGCATGAAAGAAGAGCAGAGCATAACCAAAACCCAACTCCAAACTATGGTAGAAAAATACCAAGTTTGCCAAAAGGAGTTAGAGTCCACCCAGATCACATGTGAGAGATGGGTGGAATCATGCAAAGGGTATGAGGTTATGCTTGAAAAACAGATAAAAAGCAATGTGAAATTTGGGGTTGGTTATAGAAAACATGATGATGAAAACACTGCTTTTGGAAAACCTGTTCAAACCACTAATGTAACCACTGGTTTCATCCCCACAAACAAGAATGGCCAAGAAGTGAAAATCACTGACAAACTTGGTAACAAAATCACACTTGACAGACCAATGGGATCCTCTACTTTTGAGGAGCTTGAAGATTATCAGTTTAAACCAAAATGGTCTGATGAGTGTGATATTCTTGAAAATTTCAAGCCAATGGACTTTACATCAACTGATGGTGTTAAAGCTCCAAAAGCTAAAGTCATACCTCTCAAGGACATCCCAGCAGTGGTTAAAACCTCTGCTGCAAAGGAGTGTGAAAAGAGAAAGAAGAAAGAAAAAATTGATAACTTGTTTTGTGAATTCTGTGAGAAAAGGAATCATCTAACAAAAGACTGTTTCAACTTAAAAGCTTATGATTTAAACAGAACAAGTGTCATTGTTTCAGCTGAAAGATGCATTGTTTGTGGTAAAACAAACCACAAAACTCAAGCATGTGTGTATCTCAAAAACTTTGATGTGAAAAAGAATGAGTACATTGCTAAAACATCCTTGAGTCCATCATCATCATCATCATCTGTCAAATTCACCAAGAAACAACCACTGTTTGTGCCAGTTCAAACAGCTGTCACAAAACAGCTGAACCAAACATCTGTCAAAAGAGATGTTCAGGTTACTGATGCACCCCCTGCCAATCAGTTCAGAAAAGGCAAGGAAAAACAGTCTTACCAAAGGATTCCACATGTTTATGAGGCCTACAAAAGGCCCTCTAAACCCAGAGTGAACAGGCATCCTTTTGGTTACCAGCAGGTGATTGGTCAGGACCCACAACAGTGGTTAGAGAAACACTGTCCTAAAACAGTCCAAACCCCTGACCTAACCACTGTCCATCAGTTTGCATCCATCACAGACACTGTTGAGACCCCATCCAAAGCCCTGCTGGCTTTGGAGACCCTAATGAACTAATCCTTTTACTTCATGTGCAGGGAGCTTCTGCATGCTTTGATAGTCTTTGGTATGTAGATAGTGGAGGCTCCAGGCACATGACAGGATGTAAAGCCCTCCTCAAAGACTTTAAAATCCATGGAGGGGGTGATATATCCTTTGGGAATAATAGTAAAGGGAAAGTTCTGGGGTCTGGTACAGTGCAATCTGGAAATGTAAAATTTGAAAATGTCAATCTGATAGACAATCTAAAATTCAACCTTCTGAGTGTATCACAAATGAGTGACAAAGGGTTTGGGTCATTCTTCACAAAAGATTGTTGTAGGATTGTTGGGCCAGAAATGGTCAAAAAGATTGAAGCAATAATCAACACTGGTCAAACTAAACTTGTTGCTCAAAGAAGTGGCAATGTTTATGTTGTTGACATGTCAAAAGAGTGTCCTAGAGCTGATGCCTGTCTGTTCTCAGCTGCCTCTAACAAAGAGACAGAACTTTGGCACAGAAGGCTGGGACACACAAATCTTAAGACAATCACTGAAATTTCAAAAAATGGTTTGGTGAGAGGCCTACCACAAAAATTGTTTTCATGTCCTGAACATTGCATTTCCTGTTTAAAAGGAAAACAACATAAAAGTTCTTTTAAGTCCATTGAAGAGTCCAAACAACCCAGTGTTTGCAAATGCTACACATGGATTTGTTTGGCCCAGTTCAAGTCATGAGCCTCAAGAAGAAAATATATTGCTTGGTTATTGTTGATGACTTTTCTAGGTTTACATGGACTTTCTTTTTACACTCAAAAGATGAGACTGCAGGCATTTTGCAAGACTTTGTGACACAGGTTGAAAAGCAATTTGACCTTCCAGTAAAAAGCTTCAGGAGTGACAATGGCACAGAATTTAAAAATAAGGAGTTGGATGCCTTCTGTGTGAAGAAAGGAATTGTAAGGCAGTACAGCATTCCTAGAACACCAGAGCAAAATGGGGTTGTTGAAAGAAAGAACAGAACTTTAATTGAGGCTGCCAGAACTATGCTTGCAGATTCAGGTTTCCCATTAACTTTCTGGGCAGAGGCAGTAAACACTGCTTGCTATGTCCAGAACAGAGTTTTAATAAACCCCAGGCACAAAAAGACTGCTTATGAAATTCTGTATAAAATCAAACCACTGATCTCATATTTCAAGGTGTTTGGTTGCCCATGCTTTATTTTAAACCTAAAAGATTCCATTTCAAAATTTGCAGCCAAAATTGATTGTGGTTATCATCTGGGATACTCAACCACTGCCAAGGCCTACAAAGTGTTCAATACACGGACCAAGGCAGTGGAGGAGACTTTGAATGTAAAGTTTAATGAACTTTCATCAATGAAAATCCCAGCAAATCCTGCAGATCTGTTTGATCTTGAAAAATTTACTTTTGAAAATACTGCTGTCAAGACTAACAGTGCAGGTCCATCAGAGGATACAACACCAGACTATGGGTATGAAATCATCATCCCTCAAAGGTCTGCCACAAAGGGAAAAGCATCAGCTATTCAAAACAGTTATCAAAGCTCAACCACTGCTACCTCAACAGTTGTTGACCAAAGTAGCCCATCCACCACTGCTTCCACATCCTCAAACACTGCTGACAAAAGTCCTCAAACAGTGGATAAAAGTCAGCAGTTGTCCACTTCATTACCTCCTATTCCACCACCTTTTGAAGCCACTGCTGGGTCATCAAAGTCGCCAGCAGTGGTTAGCCCAGATGACACACATTTGCAGCCTTCACCAACAAATGCCATCATACCATACCAAGGAGATTTAATCTTCTTGAGATCTCATCCACCTGATCAAATCATTGGCAACATAAATGAAGGGGTGCTCACAAGAAGCCAAACCCAAAACATTTGTCTTTTTGCTGGTTTTCTATCACTCCATCAGCCAGTCAAGTACCAAGAGGCACTGAAAGACAACAGCTGGGTAGAAGCCATGCAAGAAGAGCTCCAACAGTTCAAAAGACAACAAGTATGGGAGCTTGTACCACTGCCAGAAGAGGTTAGTCCCATTGGCACAAAGTGGGTCTTCAAGAACAAAACTAATGAAAGGGGCATTGTTGTCAAGAATAAAGCCAGGCTTGTGGTTCAAGGTTACAGACAGGAAGAGGGGATTGATTATGATGAAACATTCGCCCCTGTTGCAAGATTGGAAGCGATTAGACTGTTCCTGGCCTTTGCTGTCAACCACAACATGAAGGTGTTTCAAATGGATATCAAAAGTGCTTTCCTCTATGGTACAATTCAAGAAGAGGTGTATGTTTGTCAACCTCCAGGTTTTGAGGATCCATTTTATCCAGATCATGTCTACATGCTAAACAAAGCCTTGTATGGCCTGAAACAAGCACCAAGGGCCTGGTATGAAACTCTTTCCAACTTTCTACTCTCAAATGGTTTCAAAAGAGGTACCATTGATAAAACACTGTTTCTAAAATGGAGAGGAAAGGATTTAGTGATTGTCCAAATTTATGTGGATGACATTATTTTTGGAAGAACATGTAACAAAATGTGTGAAGAGTTTAGAGAACTCATGACAGCTGAGTTTGAAATGAGTGCAATGGGTGAGCTGCAATGCTTTCTTGGTCTTCAAGTACAGCAAATGCAAAATGGCACTTTCATTCATCAAAGTAAATATGCTAAAGAACTTTTGACCAAATTTGATATGAATGATTGTAAACCATGCAGCACACCCATGGCAACAAATAAGCTGGTCATGTCTGATGAAAAAGATGAGCTGATTGACCAAACACTTTATAGAAGCATGATTGGGTCTTTATTGTACCTAACTGCATCTAGACCAGACATCATGTTTGCAACATGTGTCTGTGCAAGAAGTCAATCAGCTCCCAGAAAATCAAATCTCATTGCTGTAAAAAGGATATTCAGATACATAAAAGGTGCTCCCACACTTGGTATCTGGTATCCAGCTAATGGGAACATCAAGCTTTCAGGTTTTTCAGACAGTGACTTTGCTGGATGTCACACCACAAGGAAGTCCACATCAGGAGGGTGCCAGTTTCTAGGTGATTGCTTGGTTTCTTGGCAAAGCAAAAAGCAAGCAGCAGTTTCAACATCCACTGCTGAAGCTGAATACATTGCTGCTGCAAGCTGTACAGCCCAACTCCTGTGGCTTCAAAATCAGTTACTGGATTTTGGTATCACTGCCTTAAAGACACCACTCATGTTGGACAGCCAGGCAGCAGAAAATATCATCAAAAATCCAGTTTCTCACTCTACCACCAAACATATCGACATCAGACATCACTTTGTGAGGGATTGCTATGAAAATGGTTTGATTTCTCTGCATCATGTCCCAACTAAAGACCAACTGGCAAATGTGCTCACAAAAGCACTTGATACAGCCACTTTTGAAAGCTTGGTCTCTAGGATTGGAATGCTGAACATGGAATAACAAGCAACATCTTGTTTTTCTATGAATAAAAGCAACAAAATGTTTTTAGAAAATCAAAAATCCATCCTTAAAAATAGATAAAAATGAAATTTTCATTGAAATCCTTAAATGTCTGCCATAACCACTGTTTGTTCAAAAGTCCGCTCTGCTTCAAAGTCTGTCCACTGCTGGAAGTCAACCCTTGTTCTCTCATTCCTTTGATAAACTCTGTTATTCAAAAGCAGTGTCTTATCCACTGATAGTGAAAATCATCCACTGCTTTAATACCACTGCCTTCATCAGTCACTTTCATAAAAGTACTGTCCTTCACTTTCACCAGGGGTTGTCACGTGGGCAGTACATAGTGGTCAGCCCTTTTGTAACGGCTGCCACGTCAGCATTCACTTTCTTCCCTATAAAAATTCTCCACTCACCACCAAACAGGGTTTTACTGTCGAATTGGATTCTTAAAAATTCTTTTCTCAAAACAGTTTTTCTTCAAATTCCTTCACAAATTTCTTCGATAATCATCTTCAAAATGACAAAATCGAAAATAGCCTCTCAAAAGGCAATCTCCACTGAAATCCCATATAAACCATCTCACAATCTCCTGGGTCTTCTCACAAAACCAGGAACCACCACAGTTTTCGATTCCATCATTGACACCATGGCAAAATCAAAGTACAAAACTCTGTTCATCGCCGATGCACCAATCTATTTGGCGACCCAAAGAGAGTTCTGGAAGAATGCAACCCTTGAAAAACAAGGAGACACTGCAACCACCATACACTCTTCTATAAAGGGTAAAGCTGTCCAAATCACGCCACAATCCATCTCAGAGGTCTTTCAACTCGGTGATCAGGAAGGTAAAAATACTTTCACTAAAACCGAGTTACAAACTGACTTCATTGAAAGAGGGTATGAAGACACCATGATGAAGAAACTTACCTTACAAAAAGGTTATTTTCCTTCTGCAACCAGATTTTTATTTCATACCCTCCTACTATGTGTTTCAAATAAAACCACTTCTTTCAATGAAATCCCTTTAAAAATTCAAAATCTGGGATATGCAATTCTTCAAGAAGAAAATTTTAACTATTCCAGGGAAATTTTTAAAGATTTGGTTAATAATGTTGAAACAAAATCATTCTTACTGTTTCCAAGGTTTTTAAGCTACTATTTTGAAAAGAAATTCAGTAAGGATGATTTAGCTGTAATAAATCAAGGTGATTCTACTCAAATAAACAGTTTAACAACTGAAACTTTTTCAAGAATGTTAGCACCTTGCAAAACACAAGCAGAGGTGCCTGAGCAGAATTTAGCAGCTACCACTGCTCCTCAGGTATCTGCTGTTGAGCCCACTGCTCAAGGTGATCAAAGTGGCAGCACAACTACTTTGAAACCCACACCTACAATCACCAAAAAGCCAAAAAGAAAAACTCAAAAACCCCCAAAACCCATCAAAAAGGAAACTCTGGAGGATGAGATACCAGAGCTACTGCCTGTGACAACACAAATGTCACAAGAAACCACTGCTGCTACTTCCTCACAGCAGTTGGTACAAATATCTCAACCCATTACCAAAACTCCTCCTGCTTCTTCACAAAAAAGATCAGGATGTACACATTGGGACACCACATCATGATGCTCTGGAAACACTCGTTTCCATCATCCACAGCTCAATTCCCGGAGCAAATCCTCTTTCTTCACCAAACATCACATCCACAATTCCCCCACCAACTAAACTGCTGTTGGATGCAATTGATTTGAACCAGGCACTCACCAGTCCTTCTCAATCACCTATAAATGAGAATATACCTTAACAACTGACTGGGTCTGATGTATCAATCTTTGCTAACCCACCAACACAACCTGAGGAGGTTAGACCCCTTGAGTTACACGTAACTCTTGGTGGTAGTCCAAGTGAAGCAGCCACTACAACTGTTGAACCCATTGGTTTACAGTTGGACAGTGGTTACATTAATAAGACTTCCTTAGAGGCAATTCCTTACATAGCACCTCTGCCAACCACCAGTGGATTTATTTATCCTACTGGCAACATAAAAAGGTTCTCAAGTGTTGAAGGAAGAAGACCCCAGTACCAAGAAAAAGGGGCATCAGTGGTTAGTGTTTGGAGTACACTCCCTACCTCAACCACTGATAAAACCACTGTTAGTGGGAAATCAGATGATCCCATTAAATTGGGTGATGATTTAAAATATCAGGATTTGACGGAATGAATTGAAAAGTTGGATACATCTGTTGCAGATCTTAAAAACATGCTACAACAGGTGTTGAAAACTCAAAAGATGCAATCCACTGCTGTTCCACCTCAAGCACCTGCTCCACAACAGGCATCTGCTACAAATGAGCTCTGCAATCTATTCCAACCTTTTCTCCATCAACAAGCACAACTAGCAGATCAGCAACATGAAAAACATGTTCTCACTTCAACACACACTTCATCCACTGCTTTACCACCATCACCACCAAAAACAAAATCACCTCCTGCCAAAAGGCAGAAGACAGCAGTTGTTACAACATCTGCTGTAAAGACAACAGTGGTTGGAACACCAGCTGTTTCAACAACTGTTAGTCAATCACAAACCACTGCCACTACATTCACCACCACTGTTCCATCCAAAACATCATCAGCCCCTCCTCAAACAAAGAGGAGAAGGCTAATTCTCAAAGATGATGACACTTCACCACCACAAACATCTTCAAAATCTTTAGCTCTTGTCACAATACCAAAACCTGTTCCTCTCTCTTCAGTTCAAATGTACAAGCCCTTACCTCCTGCAGGTGTTCAATTTCCTCTTGAACTAGCAGCTGTTAGAGAAGAAATAAAATCTTTTTACTATGAGGATGACCCTGCCAAAAGGAGTTTGCCATCAATAAAAGGATATCCCTGGCCTAAAAATGTTGATGAATATTTGAAAATCAAGGCCAAGCAAGCATAGGATATCTCAAAAAGAAACACACAAGGGAAATCTGAAAAAGAAATTTCAAGAAACTATCAATATCTGCTCACACAGGTCAGATCCCTAGAACAATTTGCAAAAAATGTCAGTCAACAAATTTCAGAAAGAGCAGCTGAAACTTTGAAGAAAGACTACATTGAAAGCATCATGGCTCACAAGAAGTACAAAGGAGAGAGATACATGTACAAAGAATGTACAAAGATGAAGCTGCAAGAATTCAAGACATGATAAAAAGGAAGGTCACTCACACTCCTCCTGACTGGGCAAAGTTTAGAAAGAATGTACCTGACAAACAGGTAGAACTGAAAAGAATGAAAGAGGAACTGGTTGCTGCTGATTATGGAAACAAAAGACAAATTGCTAGATGGAAAGAAGATGTGGTCAGGGCCACCTACAAAAGGTTGGAGGAACTAAGAAAGAAAGATCCAAATGTTCCTCAAAAGCCTGACTATCCTGAAGCAGAGGTTTCAAAAAGACCATCAAAGCTGCAAATCAGGAGAGCCACTACTCCAACTGGTGCTGCCATCTACAAAAGAAGGACACTCAAACAGTTGGGAGGTGAAACCATCCAAGAGATGATAAAAGGAGATGACCTTGTAAAAGAAGGCATAAAGAAAATGATCATAGAAACTCTTGGTTTGGATCAAAATGCAAGTACTGCTCAGCCAGTTATGAATAGGCCAGCCTCACCAAATACCTCTGCAAATAAACATCTCCCAAGAAACCCACCAGGCTCAAAAAAAACAAAAGTGGGAAACTGACAAACAGACCTGCGTATTGACTTTGCTCAGTTCTGGTGGAGAAGTGGAGAAAATATCAAGGGAACAAGCTCTTGGCCTGAGTCTTGAAGATTTGCAGGATCTCCTTGATCTTCCACTTAGCAGGGATGATGAAGACACAGATGCCCTAGACTTTGAACTACAATTTAAAGGTCAGATAAGGGAACTGTTGATGAGGCAATAAAGATTTCCACAATAATGAAGAGTTTTGGCATTATCTGTTCCAGGGGAGATTGTTGGGATTGAACCCTATCAGAGGAACAGATAATTAAAGCCAAAACTGGATCAGAGCAGTGGATCCAGAATAAGCAGATGTTTACATACAAGTCTCTCCCCTTGAAAGTGGTTTCAACATCTGCTGATCTTGCAAACTGCTGACCTACAACTGCTGCTCAAGTAAAGAACTGATGCAAGACTAAAGCCCTGCTGATTCAATCTACTGCCTTGAGTCAAGCACTGCTGATCTGGACAAGTACTGCTGGGTTCACAGCAGTGGAAGGTTGCAGCAGCTGATCTATAGTCTGTTTTGTATTGTAATGTAATGTAATAGCAGTAGTTAACATAGCAGTGTTTGTATAGATCAGAGGTTAGAGTTTGTTAGGAGGTTAGATGTCACTTTCATGGTGACATCAGCTAAGATGCTCAGTGGTTTGCAAGTGCCTATAAATAGTTCAGTACTTTGTACTGTTCTATTAGCTCTTTTGCATCATCGTCTTCTTTGCACGAACAAACAACTGAGCTCTGGCTGAGGGGGAGTTTGCATTCATTCATCAATCATTGTAATTGTTATTGAAATAAATTCAATCTTCCGATTCATTGTGAAAAGATGTTTGATCAAAGTATTACTCTCGTTTGATTGTATGCAAAGTTTGTTTTCATCATAATTCTGCTGCACACTCATCCATTTTCATCTTAATTACAAACACAAAATACAATCAGAAACAAACTCAGATCCAACAAAGGGTGAGGCTGCAAAGGTGGGTGGAATAGATTGAAGATGGAGATAGTGGGTACAACAAAGAAAGATTGGAGGAGTTTGATTGGATGAGGGGTTGGTTGGGGCCCATTGAATTTATAAATGTTTTATTGTTTTTATTATTTTGTTTTGTAGTAAGGGCATTTTAGTAATTTCACATTTATTTAACACCAAAAACTAACCCTCATCCACGCCAGGCACTATCCGGGAACGAAATTGCAAAAGTTGCGGACTATAGCTGTAATTTTAGAAAGTTAGGGACTAAAGATGAAAAATGGACAAAACACAAGGACTATATGGACATTTTTCTCTTTATATTAACTTAATTAATATTAAATAATAATTATACACAATTATGGATGGTCTAGAATAATGACAAGTATCCCTATTCTTTTTAGTTTAGAAAAGACTTTACGATTTGAAGTTAAGTTTATGCCAATAATTAGAGTTGATAAGATTTATATTAGTCTAATTAATATTATAATTTAAACTAAATACTAATTATCTACAATTAAGGATGGTTTAGAATAATGACAAGTGTCCCTCCATTGATTTCTTTTATTATATAGTACTAGCGGTAAGACCCGTGTGCAAACACGGGTCGTTTCTTAGAAAACCATGCATAACACATATTGAAAGAGAGTAAAAAAATAATTAGTACAGACTTACAAAATTGATATAAACTAATGGTCAATAGCTTTATTCAACAGCAATTCTGTCACACCCCGACCACGTGAGACAACGAAACGTGGCGGAAACGTCGGGGAGTGTTGTAACAGAATTAATCGTTTCAAATCCATGGCAATTAAAGTTTCGTTTTATTAATCAAACATGAGAGTTTACATTGTTTTAATCAAGAAAAAAAGAGTACATAACATAAATTAACTAGTTCTTGTCTCGTTTTAAGTCACTAAGGCACAGGTCCGCCTAAGTATGTCTTGATAAGTCCTATGCATCATCTCCTGAAAACACATGTGAAAATAGGTACGTCAGCATAAAAATGCCTGTGAGATACATAGGTTTTGAGAAAATAGGATTCATGACTTATGTTTGAGAAAATGTTTAGTCATGAACCTTGTAATTTGCTTTGTCTTGTAAATCATTTGAAAAACGATAAGATCAGATGATATGTATAAATAAGAGAATAATGTATGGTTAAATGAATAACCATGTAAGGTGAGTTTGTATAAGATAAGTTGTTTCTAAATCAATGTCTTGTGAAAAGTATGTTATTTGTATAAAATGTTATATGTCATAAACTGAAATGATTCAAATAGCGCTACGATATGTAATACCATACAAACACTTATATATAGGAAGTACCAGCGGCGTATCCACCATGCTTGTATCATATTACACACGCCTCGTTACTTAATCACTTACTCAAACCAAACTACCAAAGTAAAATGTTCATGTCTAATGTGAATCATGTCATGTGTATCCAAAATGTAAGCATATGATGAATAACAATGTACTAAGTATGCAACAAAGGACATACATAGCATATAGTGTAATGTATAACAATGTACTAAGTACGCACACAATGGGCATACATAGCATAAAATGTAAAGTAAAACAATATACTAAGTACGCACACAATTGGCATACATAGCATGTAATGTAAGGCAATGTACTAAGTATGATGAACATACATAGCATGTAATGTAATGTAAAAAAATGTACTAAGTATAATAAAGCATGTAATGTAATGTAAAACAATGTACTAAGTACGCACACAATGGGCATACATAGCATAAAATGTAATGAAATCATGTACTATAAATGTACTAAAGAACATAGCAGGTATATGATGTGAAAGCATGAAAGTAACAAGTAGGCACATGTGTCTCACCCCAAAACAGATTGGAAAACAGTAAAAGAGGGGTCTATGTACTCACTTGAGATAGCTCAGAAGTCCTAAGATAATCACCAAGCAATGCTAGAGATCACGGAATCAAACGGTACCTAATGTAGGTAACTATGTTAATTAACCGGACCTAAATCGGAGGATCGGATAGAATGAGGGTTCGTAAACCAAACGAGTATGGAGACTCGTGTAATATGGTTTAACAAAGCCTACATACTAAATGAAACCTAACATAAGTGCTTTCGACCCATCGCGACCCATTAAGGTAGCTTATGCTACTTTAACGCGTCGTGCGCGCAAAAGCGCACTCGAGACGTCTCACTAGCCCTATGAAAAGTGTTATATGCCTAAACATGTTACATAATCAGTTATGTGACAAAAGTTTAGGTTACATATGCTTAATTACCAATTATACATGAAAAGGGTATTCTGGTAATTTACCTAAGGCATATAAACTACCTATCATACAACTACTCAAACGATGTGACCATAGGGTATAACCTCAGAAGGTTATTCCCTATATGCTATGGTCCTAAAATATTTGGTCGGATCCTAATGATCGACCAAAATGGGTCGGGTTCGAAGGTATAAGCGATTTATTAGATCGCTTACCCTTACGACCCTAGACAACGTGGTAATCAGTAGGCATAGTCACAAGGGACTATAACCATCGTGATTACAATCACGTTGCGAAGTTCAAACGAACTTCGCATTGACCATAAACTGGTCAACGCAGAAAGTCAAACAAAGTTTGACTTTCGGACTCAAAAAGAAATAAAAGAACGAAGGAATACTTACGAAGGGTCCCCGAATGCTAATCTCGATCCAAGTAGCTCATGTATGAAACAATAGTTTCAACTTAGAGCTTCTCAAATTAGGATTCTTGTGGGTTTTGCAAATGAAGGAAAGGGGGTATTTATAGGATTCGTAGAGCCGTTAAGATCCTTTCTTGGAAACCGTGCTTTGATCTTGGCCATACACCTCAAGATAGTGGTTTTACAATACCATGTGCACTCAATACCAGCCCATAGATTCCCCAAAACTATGTGCAACAAGTGGAACGGACCAGATTCGATGTTTCTGCAAGTTTCTGCCCAGATGAGGTGCTTGCATAGCGCCACTGGTAAGGAATAAGTATGCTCGCGCTACGCTAGCATGTGCCAGATTCAGAAAAGTTTCAAAAATGGCAGAAATGGTCCCTGCAGCCCGTTTAAGCTATTTTCGATGCGTTTAAACCCTGTTAACCTCATTTCAAGGCTCTAAAATGAAGTTAAAGTATAGGGAACTCAAAACATGCTCAAAAATATCTAGGATGTCGGTTCGTTTGGTCGTACGATCGCGATGTTCGGTTAATTACGACGGAATGCGCATAAGCGCGAAAAACGATCCAAATGACGCGACGAATGGATTTTTCTTATGCCAAACACTAAAATAAAATGTTTTAGTGCTTACATAAATTTTTGGATGTCCGGATGTATTCAGAACATAAGTTATGCGCAAAAATGCAAACTTGTGCACTTTTTGACGCTTTTAGTCCCTGAATGACCCAAAAGTTATTTTAGCACACCGAACACCTCAAAGCCTATTTCTAAGCTATGTAAAGGATATTTATGGTATGTTTAACTTATGGTCATGTTCCGGAATGTCTGTTACAGTTCAAATTGGCATACTTTCGCAGTTTGTCAACTTTAGTCCCTGTAAGCGATTTAACTCGATTTTGCCATACCAAAGCCTTCAAAACTTATTTATAACTTATGTAAAGGTTATTTAAGGTATGTTAAGCCTATTTCACTATTCTGGAGTATTTGTTGCATTAAACTGGTTATATTTACGCATTAGTGCGAGTATAACCTTCCAGAAAGCGATTTAGAGCTTGAAATCGAACAAGAGTTGATATGTGCAAAAGATACACATATTTATGCAAGTCCAAAGTATGAAATACAATATTTCATTGGTTTGGAATTTGTTTGATGGTTGAAGTGACACAGGTGTCACAGTCTCCCCTACTTTAGGAAATTTCGTCCCGAAATTTAATTTTAGGAGAAACTTGTGAGGACGACGGTAATGTTTTCGCTTTGAATGAACCCCTTGAACCCTAAGTAGAACTCTGGTCCATGATAGGGTTCTTAGCGAAATTGTCAATCCCTCAAAGTGAAGTCCTTGTAGCAGCAAAACATGGAGTTTCAAACTATGGATAGGAGAACGTTTCCCATGAAGACTTATCATAGGAAACTTGAATTCACGATTGGGAAAATGTAAGATAAAATGACATCGGTCAACTTCTCCCGTATCATTACTCTTGTCACTATTGGTCCTTACACATGACAAAACTTCCTGTGGTTTCTGTGCACTGAATTTCGTAATTATGTAGGCCTCCATAATTACGTACTTCCTTGCACAGTCCGTACAGTTTATTTCATAATGTGTATGGGAAAAAAATCAAACGAATAATCCTGTGGTGATTTAACTTGACTGCAATAGAGTCTCTTTAACTAGGTCACCAAAGGATTAGATCAACGAACAATCTCTTCAGCTAAACTACCCAAGAGAAATATTTAACTACATCGACGTAGGATGTCTTTAACTAGATTGTCGAACCAATCCCTTCAACTAAACTACCCAAGAGGAATATTTAACTACATCGACGTAGGATGTCTTTAACTAAATTGTCGAACCAATCTCTTCAACTAAACTACCCAAGAGG
>JARYGA010007966.1:0-125582 GCA_030545235.1 Helianthus tuberosus | reverse complement strand
AGTATCCAAATCCATGAAACCTAACGACCTGCGAGCATGCAACAAGTGTATCCAAATCCATAAAAGGGTTACCGATAACAGTCAATACTTCGTACACATAAACCACACATTTCACGTATAACAAGTCATGTATCCCTTATTTCACTTATCACACAGTCAAGATACATGTAGCACACTCGTAAAGTTCAAGCCATAATAGTAAATCAATAGTCTCTAGTGTATACTTAATTCATAAGCCAATTTGACACATAAACACATATATGCACAAATCATGCACAGTACATTCGTTGACACTCGATAATATGCAATGTACGAATCAGTGATCCAGCTTTAGTTCAATCGGTCCAATGTTTACTTAAGTTGTACATGATCCAGTATATGTATATTAACATTGAATGTGTGTAGCCTAATATTGTAGTAACATTCTGTGTATGGCCCATTAGTATCAACCCAAACCAAACAACATCCGAGTCCCATCCGAGAACCATTAATTGGCCAGCGGCCCAACTCACACATGGCCCAACCATTACCTAGTCCGATGTGGTGCTGCTGAAATGGACTTCGCAGCCCAATGCACACCAGGCCCACCCGGTGCGGCTCAGTTACACTTGTATTACTCGGCCCACTGTTACTTTCTAATTAAAAGTAGCAGCCCATTTAACCAGTGATTCAACAACATTGTGTACGGCCCAACCCAATTCTTGGTTCATAAATAAGTAACATAGCCCAAACAACTTTCTGTATAGGTACATATTCCCAATTTACCTAGCCATTAACGAATCACAAGTATACATACAACACCTACCTTTTTATTCAAGATTTATATTTCAAGCCAAATTAAGTAACACATAATCCATCGGATCTGCCCTATACCATGTTTGTTTACATTGTGTTAAATAATTACATCACACAACAGTTTACTTATCAGGATAACTCCTAATGGTTATTGATAATTCCTAATCGGTTATAGTTATATGAATTCTGTATTCATCAAAACCTCTTATCATAGCATAATCATTTAGTAACATGCAAACAATCATTCCACTAAATCATTAGATACTAACATAATCATTAATTACAATTGGTGGATCACTAAGCATGCATAATAAAAAGATTGATTCAAACACAGAGGGGTTTACACTAACCAAAATAGTTAAGGTCTTGCTGGATCCGAGTCAACTTCACGATGGGGGGAGGGTGCGTCCACTGTTGATCACCGAAGACAGATGGATGGCTAGGGGGATGTGCTAGGGTTTGGGATATATTTGTGTTATTAGGTTTACGTAAATTGTGTGTGTATATATGCTAAATTCCTAGCCCCTCCAATCTAACAATCCTATTGGGCTTGACCAAGCCCAACCGTGAATAGATAGCCCATAACAGCTTCGGGTATGTTTATATGGGCTCATATGAGCCGGTGTGTATATATGTGAAGATGCGGCCCAAATAAAAACTAAGGTCCAAACATACGAATACGAACAATGATTTTTGTTTACGTTAAAGTTGAACAATAACAAATAGCAAGCATTCACCGCAACGTGTGATAAAACGTAGTGCAATAGGAATACTACCAGATTGAAAGTAACGAGATTTGACGATACTAACCTCGAAAGTTCGGGTTGTCACACCCGCCCTCCTCCGGAAGCCGCCACGTGGCGACACGTGGCGAAGCTATACCGAGTGACGAGTCAAAGCTAGGCCCTACGCACCTAATCACGGGCCGCGAAGGCCCAGGCTGTGGGCTAAGCGTGGCGCGATGAAACCAGAATCAACTCCTATAAAGCTGGAGCTCGGGCCTTCAGTTCGATCATTCAAATTTCGACTTTCTCTCTCAAAATTTCATATAATAGGCATTATACTCGGGTATAATACCCCCCTAAATAACGAAGTTCTGCTCCGTTGTAAGTATTATAACCCCTGGATACGTATTAGATACTCTGCCCGATTGATCTAGGGTTCCGTAACGGCTGTCGTGGTTCTGCCCGACGTAGTCATTGGAATGCCGTCTCGGGGAGGGTATTACTAATGTTAAAATGGGTTTTTATACTAACACGTGTGCATTTATGTAAATTATAGATTGTCACCAGGAAACCCTAAAGGATAATCTAAGACAACAATGTGAGTAATCTCCTTTTTGTAAATTGTTTTTACAAAACCTCACTTAATTAATTATATATTAAGCAGTTATTGAGTATTTGTAAGAATACAATTATCATGAGTATGTTGGGGTTTTGTATACAAAGTTATGTTACTGCCTTGCGAGGGGTAACATTTCCGCAAGTTGGGTCTGACATTACCATGGATGTTAATTGATATAACTTGGAAACAAATGTAATTGCGAGATCGCCCTCAATACTGTACAATAGTTTTTATGAAACTTGATTAAACTGGGATTCACTCACCAGTATTTCCCACTGACAAAATGTTTTTAAACGCGTTTCAGGTAACAAAATGTGAAAGCCAAATAGAAGCCAACTGGACAGCACTGAAGGCTTGGAAAAGTGGCAATAAAGTTACCTAAAAAGAAATAGATGTTTTTATTAAATAAAAAAATAGGATTTATTCCTATGAAAATGTGTGTACTTAAAACTTGGGTTTTATCCCATGTGTTTAATATTATGAAAATGTGGTATTTTACTCTGATCAAATATTTTCGAACTACGGTCCTGATGAAAAATTCCGCAGCCAAATTAGACAATACCAGATACCACTGAAACTGGCCGCGGCCGCCCGTTCCTGTATTTGAATTTGGGGGACGGGGGTTACGACAGAAGGTGGTATCAGAGCTAAGCCACTGATTCAGCCATAGAAGTGTTCTGCTGACACCAAAATTCAAATTGTTAGGAAATAAATTACGAGAATACGTACATAATTGTATTTTCTTGTTATGTGTTATTTGACTATTTGTTAGTTTACAGTATGAGCGACCAAGGACCATCTGACGCGTACCGTCAATTGTCTGGTTCCCCTAGAAGCGAAGGTGCCTCTTCTCAGCCTGCCCTCTCAGGGTACTCTACTGATACGGAAGAAGGAATATTCGTGTTTAAAGCTCAGTCCGAGGAGCCATTCCCTCAGAAAAAGATTGGATGGTTCAGTCGAGAGGCACATGAGCGTAGGAAGTGTATGAAAAAGTGACAAGACCAGAGAGCACTAGTCGCAGCCAAAAGAGAAACCGATGCCTATGCCCAGGATATACTTAATAGGGGTATAGCCAATATCCACATCCTAGCAACCACTGCAGCTGAACCTAACCTGGAACAAATGATAGCACCCCAACCACAGCCACCAATTCCTGACCAACCAATGGAGATAGAAAACCCTGAAAATCAAGTAGAAATGCATGATTTCAACCCGAAAGAAATACCTAGGGTACCAACACCTAACCCCTTAAATCCAAATTATGACCCGTGGTGGGATGACAATAGGGACTACGTGCAACGTTACCCAATACATGAAGATATACCCATGCTGAACCTAGAAGCCTACCCAGGGTTAGATCCTCTAGATCCCTATTACGATAATGATGTATTCATTAGGGAGATTCTAGAAAATCCTTACCCATACCAGGCCCCTATACCTCCATACCAGGAACCCGCACCCCAGTCCTAGAACCTGCACCCCCAATGAGTGCAGACAATGTACAAGAACTTAGGACATTTGGTGAGGAAATTTTAGAAAGTAGTGAAAGAATGAGACATGTGGGAGAGCGACTCGTCTGAAAGTACGGCGAGCGCAATATGGATTTCAGGATGAATCCATATCCATGAATGTGATGGTGGAAACGGTAGTAATAATAATATTTATAATAAAATAATATAATATGTGTGTATGTGTATGAAAAAAAAAACTACGGATGCCTATTACTAGTAGTGTAACTTTAAATTTTAGTAACCAACTGGGGTAGCCCAGTTGGCCACTGACACCCACCTCTTCCCAGAGGTCCGGGTTCGAATCTTGGGAGGGGCATATGTCGCCCAGGGTAAGAATTTGGCAAGGGGAATTCACCGCGGAGTTAGCTTGGTCGGGTAGCGGCTCCCGGAGTGGGATCACTCCGGCGGTTGGGAGGACCGTGCACTATCCCCCCCCCCAACTTTAAATTTCAGTCGGTATTGTAATTTTAATTTCAGTACTGGTATGTAATAGATGCATATTATATGAATAGAGTAAAGTCGCAATGATCGACGCTTTTGACCAAAATGCGTGTCATGTGATTGGCTATATTAAATATTATTTGTGATATTAATACGTTGTAACTATTTAAAATTGCCGACGAAGGAAATCAAGAAAATCTGAATAACGATAACCAGAGTAACATTAACTTGGTTAATGAGAATCCGAGCATCAATAACAATGGAAACCAAATGGATAATAGTGCCATCCAACACATAGTGGCACAAGGAATCATAGATGCAATGCCATTTATTATCTAAACTGTAAAGGATGCGGAAAATAAAAGTAAGCATAGCAGTAAGCGACCAACTGAACCATAACACAGTGTAAACAATGGACCTGTACTTCAAGTGCCCATTCACAAAAGAAGAAGAACCATTGCAGCTCGGGCAATGAAGGACCTATTGCAGCTCTACGCTGGATAGAAAAGACTGAGGTTGTTTTAAAAATAAGCAAGTGTGCTGAAGAAGACAAGATAATGTTTGCTTCTAATCTGTTTAAGAATTCAGCCTTAGAATGGTGGAACACTATCCTCCAGTCTAGAGGAAGTGATAGGGTTTATAATATGGAATGCGAGGAATTTAAGAATATGGTAGAAAGGAAATTCTGCCCTCCCAATGAAAAGGAACAGATAGCGAATAAGTTTTTGAACCTTAGAATGACCGGGGTAGATAGTAAGGGTTATACTACCACATTCTTTGAATACGCCAGAATAGTACCAACCCTTGCATCACTTGAACCGGTATTAATCTCCCGTTACATCTGGGGATTAATTGGAGAAATTAGACATGTAGTCAAGGCAGCTAGACCCCAAACCATAGAAGAAGCTGTAGAACTAGCAAACACCTTGACAGACGAATTAATCCGTACTAAAGAAGAAGACCAGAGGAGAAACCTAACCCAAAGACTTACTCAAGAATTCCGTTCTGGGAATTCTAACCGTAGGAATATAGGTTCTACCTCTGCACCATACTGCAAGGCCTGCAAGAAGAAGCATCCGGGAAAATGCTCCACTCACTGCAATTTCTGTAAGTTGCCAAGACACAAGGAAGAAGATTACAGGAGGAAATCTAGTAATGGACTATGCTTCAACTGTGGAGAAAAAGGTCATATTAAGCCAAATTGTCCAAAATTGGCTCCAGCTGCAAACAACAAGAACACTAAAAATGCTAGAGCATTTGTTCTAACTGCAGATGAAGCCAAAATAATTCCGGATGTGATAGCCGGTACGATTTTAGCTAATGATGTTTTTGCTAAAGTATTATTTGACTCTGGTGCAAACCAAAGTTTTTTTAATACTTCATTTTGCAAACTTCTTAATCAACCGTTAACTAAACTCTCACAAGAATGTCTAGTCGAGACAGCGAATGGAGAAACGGTTAGGATTTCTGAAATCTTGCAGGGAGCAAGAATATAATTTTTAAACCAAAAGTATATTGCAAATCTTTACCCAATGAATCTGGCAGGATTTGATATCGTATTAGGAATGGATTGGTTAATAGCCAATAAAGCTAATATTTTATGTGATCAAAAGTCAATTCAAGTAAATTCACCAAAGGGTGAAAAGATCACAATTAAAGGAGATAAGCCCTCTAGATCCACAAAATTCATCTCTGTGATGAAAACTGCAAGTTATATAAGGAAAGGATCTATAGTGTATTTGATTTCTATAATCACTAACACTAAAGAAAAAGAACTAAAAGACATTCTAGTAGTGTCTCAGTTTTCAGATATATTTCCAGAAGTATTGCCAGGGCTACCACCAGACCAAGAAGTCGAATTCAGAATCCATCTGCTACCAGGAACAACACCAATTGCCAAAGCACCCTACCGTTTGGCACCCGCCGAAATGCAGGAACTGAAGAAATAGTTAGATGAATTATTAGAGAAGGGATTCATACAACCAAGCTCATCGCCTTGGGGAGCACGGATTTTATTCGTTAAAAAGAAGGACGGATCAATGCGTATGTGCATTGACTACCGTGAATTAAACAAGGTCACGATTAAGAATCGGTAGCCATTACCAAGGATTGATGATCTGTTCGATCAACTTCAAGGAGCTCGATTTTTCTCTAAAATCGATTTAAGATCAGGATATCATCAATTAAAGGTACAGGAAGAGGACATTCCTAAAACCGCATTTAGAACAAGGTATGGTCATTATGAATTTACTGTCATGCCATTTGGTTTAACTAATGCCCCAACTGCATTTATGGACATGATGAACCGAATATGTAAGCCATATTTGGATAAATTCATAATTGTTTTTATTGATGATATTCTCATTTATTCTAAAAGTAAAGAGGAGCATCCAAAGCATTTGCACTCACTTTTAAGTCTATTAAGAGAGGAAAAGCTTTAGGCTAAATTTTCAAAGTGCGAGTTTTGGTTAGAGCAGGTACAGTTTCTTGGACATTTAGTCAACCATGAAGGGATTCATGTGGATCCCACAAAGATTGAGGCGATTACCAAATGGAAAACCCCTGAGTCACCAACTGAGGTTAGAAGTTTCTTAGGATTGGCCGGTTATTATAGAAGATTTATTCGAGATTTTTCTAGAATAGCCATTCCTTTAACTAAGTTAACCTGTAAATCCATTAAGTTTGAATGGGGACCAAAGCAAGAAGAAGCCTTTAGAATTCTAAAGATTAACCATGCACCCATATTAGCGTTACCAGAAGGAACTGAAGACTATGTAGTCTATTGTGACGCTTCTAAATTAGGTTATGGATGTGTGTTGATGCAACGCCAAAAGGTTATAGCTTACGCATCTAGACAACTTAAGAATCATGAAGATAATTATTCAACCCATGATCTAAAATTAGGAGCTATAATTTTTGCCCTTAAAATTTGGAGAAATTACCTTTATGGTAGTAAGTTTACCGTATTCACTGATCATAAAAGTTTAAGATATGTTTTTAGGAAAAAAGAGTTGAATATGAGACAAAGACGCTGGATGGAGATGCTTAGTGATTATGATTGTGATATCCAGTATCATGCAGGAAACGAAAATATAGTTGCTGATGCTTTAAGCCGAAAGTATCATGAAAAGCCAAAAAGGGTACGTTCTCTTAAGTTAAATCTAAAGGTAGATTTAAATGAACAAATTAGAAAAGCACAAGGATCAGTAATCAAGGATGATACTGAAAAACTAAAAGGTATGTTTAAGGAATTAGAACAAGGAACAGATGGAATTTGGAGATTTCATAAAAAGAGAATGTGGATACCTAAATTAGGAAACCTACGTCATCATATATTATAAGAAGCCCATAAGTCTAAGTATACGATGCATCCAGGAAGTGATAAGATGTACCAGGATTTAAGAAAGAATTTCTGGTGGATAGGAATGAAAAAGGACATAGCAAACTATGTTTCTAAATGTTTAACCTGTTCACAAGTTAAAGTTGAACAACAGAAACCCTCAGGATTGCTGCAACAGTTAGAAATGCCAGTGTGGAAATGGGAATTGATAACAATGGATTTTGTTACTAAATTACCCAAAACAAGAAAAGGTAATGATACAATCTGGGTGATTGTAGATAGACTAACCAAGTCAGCTCATTTCCTACCAATGAAAGAAACTTTCAGCATGGAACAGTTAGCTAAATTATATGTAAATGAAATAGTTTCATTACATGGAATACCTTTATCAATTGTTTCTGATAGAGATAACCATTTTACCTCTCATTTTTGGACAAGTTTCCAAAAAGCAATGGGAACCAAGTTGAATCTAAGCACCGCTTATCATCCTCAAACGGACGGACAAAGCGAAAGGACAATTCAAACAATGGAAGATATGCTTAGAGCTTGTGTAATTGATTTCGGAGGTAATTGTCACACCCTGACTTTTGCGGAAGCGTGGTTATTGGTGTGACTTCTTAATACCTTAGCATTCAATCATAACATTGCTATATGATAAAACCGAAAGATATTCATCCATAAAAATTAAGTTTAGAAAATACCACAATACCATTGTCTGAAATGTTGACACCAAATTAAGTTACAAACCATGACATGTTTAACTGAGTTCATAAAGACTCCACAAAAGACTTTAAATAAAACCTGAGTTTAGAAACATGTATCCCGTCCATGAATAGGATACACCCCCTAAACTCAACAACCATGGATAACATCTTTTATTCACGACGCAGCTTGAAGACACATGCATACACCTGCCAGATCCACTAGTTCCCTGAAATACATGTAGTTTGAAAAACATCAACAAAAGTTGAGCGAGTTCATGTGAGTGTATAAGTATGTATAAACCTTTGTAAACCGTGTATGTATGTATGTAAGTCCCGGTATGAAAGCAAAAGGAAAAGATCACCAATGGTTTGCAAGGCCACTGATATGTGTGACGGTGTAGGAAGACTCAAACCTAGCAAAGTTGTACTGGGCTTCCGGGTGGAAGACATAGTCACCCTATGGGCCACCCTGGTCCTCATGGGTGTGGGCTCGCTACACCCAAATTGATCTATCACTCATGCCCCTCGGTCCTTATACGAGGATTAATGGTCCCAAGTATCTGCTACCCAATCACATGATCTATGGTTCTTTCCTAGGCTAAACATACCAATTGTATTTGTATGTAATCCTTTTGTAACATGTATTTCAACCCCGAAGTTAATAAACAAAACAATTTAAAGAAAATGGGGACATGAACTCACTGTATTGCGTCTTCAGAATCGTAACTTAAAATCTCTTCAGCAAACCCGACTACCTACAACGTGCTAGGGTCTATTAGACGAACGGGCCGTGCCTTGCCTTTGTATTTACGTTTTGAGTTACATTTCTTTTATGTTTCCAATATTATTCCAAGTTATAATTTCTTGTTAAAATAAATTATTTTAACTTTAAATTATATTTCGTTTTGGAATAATTGTTTAAACAATATTTTGTAACAATACTTCTCAAGTATTTAATTTCGTATTTCCTTCCCAAGGATGGTGGTATTTTATACATGTACTTTCATATTCTCGTATTCATATTCTCAAAATAATATATATTCAAGTCTCACTTTAGAAAATATATATATAACTTATTTGTCAAGAATAATGTATTCCAAGAATATATATATTTTTCCCAAAAATCATATATCTTCTAAATATACTAGGAAAATATATTTTTATCTCCCAAAAATAATATATTTTCTTCTTGTTGAAAATATGACATAACTTGGTAATATGTACAAAAATCATATTTTCACTTCTTTCATTTCCAAAATAGTATTTGCCAAAAGTATATTTATGAGAGTATTTTCCGGAATATTTTGTAAGTTACGTTTTTGCGTTCGGTTTCACAATATCAAGTGTGTAACTTATGTATTTATTTCGTGAGATTTTTGGTATTAATTTGGATTGTACATTCTTGGTATTTTTGTTAAGTTATATTACTTCACCCTAAAATAACATAACTTATTTCACAAAGTATACAAATATTCACACAAGTGTCTTTAATATAAATATATATATTCTAAATATATATTCACCCATTTTTTAAAAATCAACCTCCAATACTTGTATCTTTGTTGCAAAAATTTTGGCAAAGTTTATATTGAAAACCATAGTTAAAATACACTAGTAAATATTTGTTAGAAAATATTTCTTTAAGTGTTTATATTTTTTAGAAAATTTTGCCATAGTTTCCCTTGAAAATGGAGGTGTCCATGCTATTAAAGCATATCATTTTCTTTTCAAAAATCATCACAACAATCAACAATCAATCCCTAAATAACTTACACTTACCAAGTGCAAAAACTATTCAATTTACATAACAACATGAACTTGATCTTTCACAAAAACTTGTAGTAACTTGGTAATGTTTTTAGTAGGTCTAGTTATCCTTTAAAGTGTGTTTATTTCTTTAAAAATCTCATTCTTAAAGAATTTAGGTGTTTACAACTTGTAAACATATTTTACAAAAACGTTTCTTTGTGAGATCTTCTTGTTTCATAAGTATTTACACACTTGTTTTACCACTAAAAATAGTGTTGGTTTAAGTAAGAACCAATATTTTCTAAAAATCATCTTTTGAACTTGGTTCTTTTGAAAAACCATTCATAAATCTTAGATCCATAAGATTACTAGCTTACTTTGTTTATTATTCTTCAAGAAACCATTTTATTCTTCAAGTTCATGCTTATATATGAGGTTGATCCCCTTGTGTTAACACATAATCATCCTCTAACTTGCTAGATCATGTGTTTAATCACAATCTAGCAAGCTCCTTATGATGATCAACATCATAATCTCTAGTAAACAACAATCAAATATCATACATATACTAAACAACACTATTTCATCAAGATTTCATCATATGTAAGCTTATGTTCAAGATCCATGTTTATGTCTTTTAATGTTCTTGTGACTTACAACATACTACATCTTTTAACCAATCAAAAATAGAAGTAACAAAGGTTACAAGGATCTTACTACTAGCTCTAAGCTAGGGAAGAACACAAGATGATGGTGATGACAAAAGTGATGGATAATAGCAAACAAAAGAGGTCCTTGATGATCCACAAGCTTCACACCTCGTTAGACACCTTCTTACACCTTGTGAATACTTGAGATTGGATGATTGAAGTTGGATGATGATGGTGGTGTGGAGAGGGGTGTTCGGCCGAGAGGAGAGGGAGAGAGGAGGAGAGATGAGTTGTGGTGAAATGATGAGTTCTTGGCTCTTCTTATAACCACTCAATGGTTTGTCCAAAGGTCCTTATGTTTCAAATAGTACAAGCATGATCATAAGCATATCCAAGAAAGATTAAGAGGATATTTTGTGTGATCTTGCAAGATTTGTGGATGTGGGGTCACATAAGTGACCGTAAATATGAAGGGGGGGGGGGTCTTGTGTAAGTTTGAATGATAGTTAGGTTAATTAGTTGGAAGTTAAAGGGTATTAGTTAGTGTCTAAGTGTATGGTGTATTATATAGGGTGTTAAGGTGTTCGGGGATCACAACTAGCTCAAAAATAATAAAACAATGCTTCTAGCAATATTTCGGTGTTCCGGATAAAGTCCGGTTGTTCGGTTAGATACCGGTTCGTTAAAGTGTCAATTTATTCCGTTTAGTAATCTTTAAGTACCCTTTTGTGACACTTTTAATTCCCGACACTTAGGAAAGCATACAGTACCATTTTTCCATATTTTTGCACATTACTAGCTTGTTAAAATGCTGATTTTTGCTTAAATATGCAGAATTCTGCACTTAGAGTGGGTTTTAAGCACTTTCTGGCACTTAAACTATCACCTAGTGACGCAGTTTTATGGTCCTTACTTCCCTACACACCATACTAGTGTAGTACCTTGTCTCTGGCCCTTACGGGGTCTCAAAACACTGTCTGTCTATGTACTGACATTGTCAGCATATTTCCGAGTTATCTGCTAACTGTGCTAACCGTGCTTTGTGCATCATGTATGTCAATAAAGTTTGCATGTGATAGTGAGATGACGTTATGTAATATGTGATGCATATGTATGTATGATGTAGACATCAGAAAGCAGCTTAAGTCATTAGTTGTAATTAAGCACAGTCATTAAGCACTAATCAATATTAATTAATTGTACGGATACCTGGATTTATGAGGGTTGTCACAGTAATTGGGATGATCACTTACCTTTAATAGAATTTTCTTATAATAACAGTTATCACACAAGTATCAATGCTGCACCATTCGAAGCACTTTTTGGACGAAAGTGCCGAACCCCAATCTGTTGGGCAGAAATTGGGGAAAAGCAACTATCTGGACCTGAGATAGTGCAAGAAACAACCGACAAGATTATTCAAGTCAAGGAACGACTGAAAGCAGCACGTGATTGACAAAAGAGCTATGCTGACAACAGACGAAAACCATTGGAATTTCAAGTAGGGGACCAAGTACTGTTAAAAGTCTCTCCTTGGAAAGGAATGGTAAGATTCATCAAAAGAGGAAAGCTGAGTCCCAGGTATATTGGACCTTTTGAGATTATTAGAAGAATAGGACCTGTAGCCTATCAGCTACAACTGCTAGAGGAAATGGCAGGAATACATGATGTATTTCATGTATCTAATCTCAAGAAATGTCTAGCCGATGAATCACTGGTAGTACCTCTTAAGAATATAGAGGTAAATGAACAACTCAAGTTTGTAGAAAGGCCTCTACAGATTGAAGACAGGAAAGTCAAGAATCTCAAGCGCAAGAGATTAGTTCTGGTTAAAGTGAAGTGGGACTCCAAAAGAGGACATGAGTACACATGGGAGCTTGAATCAGAAATGCAAAGGAAATACCCACACCTGTTCCAGTAGATCTCGAGGACAAGCTCTAAAACAAGGTGGGGAGGATATAACAACCTTAAAGAAAACCGAAACACTCATAAATTTTTCAACACCCTAAAATATATTAGAATATCCCTATATGTATTTAAATACATCCCGTATGTGAAAACCGAGCTCAAAATATAATTTAACAATAAAAATAAAACAAAAACAAAAATAATTGGGTCATCGCGGGGCGCGATGCCCCTTGTCTTTAGTTGACGCGGGCCGCGACGAGGCTAGACACCCGCCCTCCTCCGGAAGCTACCACGTGGCAAAGCTATACCGAGTGACGAGTTAAAGCTAGGCCCTACGCACCTAGTCGCGGGCCGTGAAGGCCCTGGCTGTGGGCTACGCGGGGCGCGACGAACACAGAATCAGCTCCTATAAAGGTGGAGCTCGGGCCTTCAGTTCGATCGTTCAAATTTCGACTTTCTCTCTCAAAATTTCTTATAATAGGCATTATACTCGGGTATAATACCCCCCTAAATAACGAAGTTCTGCTACGTTGTAAGTATTATAACCCTTGGATACATATTAGATACTCTGCCCGATTGATCTAGGGTTCCGTAATGGCTGTCATGGTTCTGCCCGACGTAGTCGTTGGAATGCCGTCTCGGGGAGGGTATTACTAATGTTAAAATGGGTTATTATACTAACACGTGTGCATTTGTGTACATTATAGATTGTCACCAGGAAACCCTAAAGGATAATCTAAGACAGCAATGTGAGTAATCTCCTTTTTGTAAATTGTTTTTACAAAACCTCACTTAATTAATTATATATTAAGCAGTTATTGAGTATTTGTAAGAATACAATTATCATGAGTATGTTGGGGTTTTGTATACAAAGTTATGTTACTGCCTTGCGAGGGGTAACATTTCCACAAGTCGGGTCTGACATTACCATGGATGTTAATTGATATAACTTGGAAACAAATGTAATTGCGAGATCGCCCTCAATACTGTACAATGGTTTTTATTAAACTTGATTAACTTGGGATTCACTCACCAGTATTTCCCAATGACAAAACATTTTTAAACGCGTTTCAGGTAACAAAATGTGAAAGCCAAATAGAAGCCAGCTGGACAGCATTGAAGGCTTGGAAAAGTGCCAATAAAGTTACCTAAAAAGAAATAGATGTTTTTATTAAATAAAAAAATAGGATTTATTCCTATGAAAATGTGTGTACTTCAAACTTGGGTTTTATCCCATGTGTTTAATATTATGAAAATGTGGTATTTTACTCTGATCAAATATTTCCTAACTACGGTCCTGATGAAAAATTACGCTGCCAAATTAGACAATACCAGATACCACCGAAACTGGCCGCGGTCGCCCGTTCCTGTATTTGAATAGGGGGACGGGGGTTGCAACATTTAGTGTATGTAAAAACAAGTGAAACTAAACCTACCACCTTTGTAAAAGCAACACATCAGATTTCTGATAAATTTATATTAGAATCTGATTCTGAATCATGCAGATCAACAAGTTCTGAAAACTCTTTTGAAATATCAAAAGTCAACTTAAAAGCAAAAAGGATTGAATCAAAACAAAAATGTTTAAAAACTCCAGAAATGATTCACTCAAGATTTTAGAATTATCCAATCATTCCATCACAAGTAGAGAAATCAGAGAATTCTGATAATGAAACTTGTATGTGTGTTGACATTCTGAAGCTTGTTCAACACCATCTCCAAATAAAAAGTGAAAAATCTGTTCATGGCTCAGCATGCAACAGATATTCTAATGAAAGTTCATCAAAGGAAGTTAAGCTGATTAAAATCTCATCAGAAAAAGTACCCAAGAAAGTCTGGGTACCAAAAACCCTCTAATTTTTCCATTTCAGGACCATCATGTGCAGCAAATCTGGTACTGCGATTCAGGAAGCTCCAAGCACATGACTGGGGA
Source organism: Helianthus tuberosus (assembly GCA_030545235.1). Lineage (NCBI taxonomy): Eukaryota > Viridiplantae > Streptophyta > Magnoliopsida > Asterales > Asteraceae > Helianthus > Helianthus tuberosus. Next base: position 111,207 of record JARYGA010007966.1, on the reverse strand, counting down.
CAGGAGCTTACTCAGTAACCGTGTTTCAAAACTGGGTAAAATGGTTAATTTTGGGAAGGAGTAAAAGGGAGGATTTTGGGGTATGGATGTATAAGATATGGATGTTTGACCATAGAAAAAGTAGCCTATGTAGAAGGCTTAAAGTACAATCTGCTGAGTTGTGGTCAATTCTGTGATAAAGGTTTTCAGGTAACCTTTTTACTAGAAAAATGCTTGTTAATTGGTATGGATGATAATAAAATTTATTTAATTGGAAAAAGGGTAAGAAAGTCAATCTACTATTTTGATTTCAAAGAGGAAAATGAACATCCAAAATTATGTTTATTTTCAAAAAATTAACAAGGGTAGTAGTTGGTTGTGGCACAAGAGGTTAGCCCACTTAAACTTTAAAAATTTAAGCAAATTAGCAAGCAAAGGCCTGGTAAAAGGATTACCTTTCATATCCTCAAAGAAGGATACAATTTGTGAAGCTTGTGAATTGGGCAAATCTAAAAGAAGCTCACACAAAGCAATTTCTGAATCTTCCATAACACAAAACTTGGACCCATAAGCACTGAAAGCTTTTCTAGAAATAAGTATATGCTTGTAATTGTAGATGATTTTTCCAGATACACATGGGTAGAATTTTTAAGAAAGAAAAGTGAAACTCCTAATCTGATCATTAATTTTATCAGAAAAATTGAAAATCTATTAAAATTGACAGTCAGAAAGATCAGGACAGACAATGGAACAGAATTTAAAAATTCAAAAGTTGAGAGCTTCCTTGTAAGCAAAGGAATCTCTCATGACTTTTCTGCTCCAAGATCACCACAATAGAATGGAGTGGTAGAAAGGAGAAATAGAACCTTAGTGGAAGCAGCTAGAACAATGCTTGCTCACGGTAAACTGCCCACTCATTTTTGGGCAGAGGCTATAGCAAATGCTTGTTTTACCCAAAACAAATCCATAATAAACAAAAGACACAATAAAACACCCTACAACATTATCAATGGAAGAATTCCAAGTGTAAAATTTTTACACACTTTTGGTTGTAGATGTTTTGTTTTCAATGATTTTGAAAACCTTGAGAAATTTGACAGAAAAGCAGAAAAGGGTATTTTTCTTGGTTATTCAATGTCCTCAAAAGCTTATAGAATTTTTATTCTAAACACAAGGAAAATCAGAGAAAGTTTATATGTATCTTTTGATGATTCATCCGAAACAGAAGTTTCTGGTGAATATATGAAGGAAATAAACTTTTCTGATAAACAAGAAAAATACGAACATCTTTTTGAAATAATAACAGAAGATTTCCTAGAACATGCTCAATCTATCACAAACAAATCTTTAGATAATTCATGTACTAATCCTGCAGAACAAATGGAAAATGTATCAGAAACCTTGAATCAGAACAATGAAAATATTTATAACAATCAAAATTCTGATACATTCCATACAACTGAGGCAACTGTTCAGGGGAAACTTCAAATCCATCAGAACCAACAACTTTTCACAACAAGTTGAGATGGATAAAAGGACATGTTCATTCTGACATCATTGGAAATCCAGAAGATGGTGTAAGAATAAGATCTGCAACAGCACATGAGTGTGCATTTGCTGGGTTCTTAAGCAAGATAGAACCCAAGTCTGTTAAAGAAGCTCTTAATGACTCAGACTGGATTCAAGCAATGCAAGAAGAGCTTGATCAGTTTGAAAAGAGTAAGGTATGGGATCTGGTTCCTAAGCCAAATGACAAATCTGTCATAGGCTCAAAATGGGTATTTAGAAACAAATCGGATGAAAATGGCATAATAACCAGGAATAAGGCAAGGTTAGTGGTCAAAGGTTATTGTCAACAAGAAGGTATTGACTATGATGAAACCTTTGCACCAGTGGCCAAATTAGAAGCAGTAAGAATCTTTCTTGCTTATGCTGCATCCAAAGACTTCAAAGTTTATCAAATGGATGTGAAATCTGCATTCCTGAATGGTAAGATTGAGGAAGAAGTTTATGTGCATCAACCTGAAGGCTTTGTTGATCCAAAATTTCAAAACCATGTTTACAAATTAAACAAAGCCTTGTATGGTTTGAAGCAAGCTCCTAGAGTATGGTATGAAACACTTTCAAACTTCTTACTCAATTCTAACTTCACAAAAGGTACTATTGATACAACACTTATTCTTAAAACACACAAGGGTCACACTTTGTTAGTCCAAATATATGTTGATGACATTATATTTGGATCAACAAATGAAAAGTTCTGTAAAAAGTTTCAAAAATTAATGACCAGCCATTTTGAAATGAGCATGATGGGTGAGTTAACCTTTTTCTTAGGTTTACAAGTCAAACAGAGAAATGATGGAATTTTTCTGAGTCAATCTAAGTATGTAAAAACAATTCTACTCAAATACTCACTTAAAAATTGTTCAATCTCAAAAACTCCCATGGCAACAGGGAACAAACTTGATTGTGATAAAGATGGAACACATGTAGATATTAAAACCTATAGGGGGATGATAGGATCGTTGTTATACTTAACTGCAAGCAGACAAGACATTAGGTTTGCTACATGCTTTCTGGCAAGATATCAATGCTATCCTAAAGAATCTCACCTAAAAGCAGTCAAAAGGGTTTTTAAATATCTAAAAGGCACATCAGAACTTGGTCTCTGGTATCCTAAGGATACAAGTCTCGAACTATTTTCATACACATATGCGGATTATGCAGGGTGCAAGATTGACAGAAAAAGCACATCTGGTGCATGTCAAATCTTGGGAGAAAAGTTGGTATGTTGGGCAAGTAAGAAACAAAAATGTGTTGCAACATCAACAACTGAATCAGAATATGTAGCAGCAGCAAGTTGCTGTTCACAAGTGTTGTGGATGCAAACTTAGCTGAAGGATTATAGAGTAAATCTGACAAAAATACCTATTCTATGTGACTCAAAAAGTGCAATTACAATTACAGAAAATCCAGTTCATCACTCCAGAACCAAGCACATAGATGTCAGATATAACTTCATAAAGGATCATGTTGAAAAAGGTAACATAGAAATGTACTTTGTTCCAACAGAAAACTAAATTGCTGACATTTTTACAAAACCTCTTGATGAAGAGAGACACAATTTCTTAATCAGCAAACTTGGCAAGGTTAACATAAAAGATGAAGATGTTTTAGAAAATAAAAAGTCACAATCTGAAAACCAAAGTGATGATAATCAAGGTACAAATTCTGATATTCAAAGAATGAAACAACAGACTTCTGACAACGAAATTCATCAATCTGATGGAATATCAGAAAATCTGATAAATAATCAATAATTTGATAATTTATCAGATAATCAGATGAATTATCAGAAAATCTGATGAATTATTAGAAATTCTGATAAAACATCAGCAAATCTGTGAAAATATTTGAATCACCTTAGATAAACAGAAAACTTCATAAATCATCATCCGTATGCATATCTCATGTTTGTACAAAAAACACTAGTGTAGATAATTTATTTTTAAATTTTTTTCCTCTTTTTGTTCATAATAAAAAAAATAAAAAAAGTGGGGAAAGTAACTTGCATTAAGATAAATTCAAAGCTACAGCAGGGTTAATCAATCGTCACAGGAAATTTTTTTGCAGAAAATTGAATTTTTCTTATACTTCCAATGCATGCAACATCATACTTCATAAGAGAATAGAGAGACACGGAGGCATGAAAATGATTAGGAGCTATGAAACTAGCCGCCTAGTCATTAAATGCTACTCACAAATGGGGGCTCCGAACTCTGCAATATACCTTCTGCACCAGATATCGTCTTAAATGAAGAGATTGAAATGGAAAAGAAAATATTTGGTTGTTAATACCATTTATGGCATACCTATCACTTTCATCTATAAATATTAACAACTTTTGAAGACTTTCTTCATCTCAAACAACCTTCTCTTCAAAAGCACTTTATCAGAAATTTCATTTAAAAAAAAATGGCCCAGGCAAAAGAAATGAGGTCTGATCGTTTTCCTCTCCCTCTTCACAAACATCATAACCTTAGACATAGGTCTAATCTGGAAGGTCCTGCATGGGAAGATTGCAAGTATGTGTACAACATGATCAAGCAAAGTCCTTTAGGTTATGCTGTATCTACATACTTCACTGTCTATCCAGAACTCCTTCAAGAATTCTGGTGGAATGCTGAAACCGTCTTCAGTGGCACCAACATGTGGATAGAAAGCGAGGTGATGGGGTTCAGAATCATCTTAAAGGAGGAAACTCTCAAGAATGTTCTCCAGCTGGCTGATCATCCCAGCAGCACCTCCTTCAGGAAGGAAATTATTGAAGAAACCCTGAGGAACATGGGTTATCAAACACCCAATGTTTCAAGGCAGATCAGCAAGTCTGGTTTCATACCACCATTGCAGTACTTGGTGACACAGCTCAGTGTCTGCTTCTCAAAGAAGATAGGACACTATAACGAGCTGTCATACAGGATGATGGAGGTGGTTCATGCAGTTGTACAAGAGAAACCATACAACTTTTCCAAGTTTCTCATGAGAGACTTGGAATCCAACATGCACACCCGTCAACCTTTTCTGATCTACCATCGCTTTGTGACCAAGGTGTTAACCAGGCAGCTGGACTTCAGAGGGGTGACAAGCTGGTACCCAAGGGCCCAGATGGCTTTACAAGAGAACATGAATGTTCCCTCCCTGGTTCCAACACCAAATCATAGTGGTCAACCAACCTACCTTTGGTTGTATGTCAAGGGGATCTTTAATGAGTAGTTTTTTTTTGTTGAATTTTTTTTGTTTGGAATATATATATATATATATTGTCACACCCCGACCACGTAGAACATACAAAACGTGGCGGAAACATCGGGGAGTGTTGTAACAGAATTAATGTTTCAAATCTATGGCAATTTAAGTTTCGTTTTATTCATCAAACAAGCGAATTACATTGTCTTTAAACAAGAAATAAAGAGTACATAACAAAATTTAACTAGTTCTTGTCTCGTTTTAAGTCACTAAGGCACAGGTCCGCCTAAGTATGTCTTGATAAGTCCTATGCATCATCTCCTGAAAACACATGTGAAAATAGGTACGTCAGCATAAAAATGCCTGTGAGATACATAGGTTTGTGAAAATAAGATTCATGACTTATGTTTGAGAAAATGTTTAGTCATGAACCTTGTAATTTGCTTTGTCTTGTCTTGTAAATCATTTGAAAAACGATAAGATCAGATGATATGTATAAATAAATGTAAGGTTAAGTGAATAACCATGTAAAATGAGTTTGTATAAGATATGTTGGTTGTAAAACAATGTCTTATGAAAAGTATGTTATTTGTATAAAATGGTATATGTCTCAAATTGAAATGATTCAAATAACGCTACGATATGTAATACCATACAAACACTTATATATAGGAAGTACCAGCGGCGTATCCACCATGCTTGTATCATATTACACACGCCTCGTTACTTAATCACTTACTCAAACCAAACTATCAAGATGAAATGTTTAACAAGTGTAGAAATGTTCATGTATAGTCAAATACGGTTCACACGGTTCACAGATACAAACGGTTCACAGATACAAACGGTTCACAGATATCAACGGATCACATAGTCAAATGATTACAACGGTTCACATAGTCAAATGATTACAACGGTTCAATATGTAGTATAATGTGTTCATATGCTGGATAAGCATATGCAACAGAAAGGCAATGTAAAACCATGTACTAAGTATGCACACAATGGACATACGTAGTATGAAATGTAATGTAGAACGATGTACTAAGTATGCACACACAATGGGCATACATAGCATGTAATGTAAAACGATGTACTAAGTACACACACAATGGGCATACATAGCATGAAATGTAATGAAATCATGTACTATAACGTACTAACGAACATAGCAGGTATATGATGTGAAAACATGGAAAGCATGAAAGTAGTAAGTAGGCACATGTGTTCCACCCCAAAACGTTTGGAAAACAGTAAAAGAGGGGTCTATGTACTCACTTGAGATTGCTTAGTAGTCCTTTAGTAACAACCAAACAATGCTAGAGATCGCGGATATCAAACGGCACCTAATATAGGTAACTAGGTTAATAACCGGACCTAAATCGGATGATTGGATAGAATGAGGGTTCGTAAACCAAACGAGTGTAGAGACTCGTGTCATTTGGTTTAACAAAGCCTACATACTAAATGAAACCTAACATAAATGATTACGACCCATTACGACCCGTTTAGGTAGCTTATGCTACTTTAACGCGTCGTTCGCGTGAAATGCGTTCGGACCGCCTAACTAGTTCTATGACAAGTGTTATATGCCTAAACATGTTACATAATCAGTTATGTGACAAAAGTTTAGGTTACATATGCTAAATTACCAATTATACATGAAAAGGGTATTCTGGTAATTTACCTAAGGCATATAAACTACCTATCATACAACTACTTAAACGATGTGACCATAAGGTATAACCTCAGAAGGTTATTCCCTATACTATGGTCACCTAATGTATTTGGTCGGATCCTAATGATCGACCAAACTGGGCCGGGTTCGAAGGTATAAGCGATTTATCAGATCGCTTACCCTACGACCCTAGACAACGTGGTAATCAGTAGGCATAGTCCCAAGGGACTATAACCATCGTGATTACAATCACGTTGCGAAGTTCAAACGAACTTCGCATTGACCATTACTGGTCAACGCTGAAAGTCAAACAAAGTTTGACTTTCGGACTCGAAAAGCAATAAAATAAGGAAAAGAACGAAAGAATACTTACGAAGGGTCCCCGAATGCTAATCTCGATTCAAAAATCTCAGGTATGAAACAAATGTTTCAACTTATAGTTTCTCAAATCAAAATTCTAGTGATTTTGAAGCATGGGGGGTGGGGTATTTATAGTATTCGGTCCACCGTTAAGATCGTTTCATGGAAACCGTGCTTTAATCCTACCCGTACAAGTGTTGCAAAGTTATGGTAGCCTAAAATGATCCTTATCAGCTGAATAAGCAAGTGGTGAGTGTGTGGTGGTGGATAAAACAGCTGGAAACTGCTGACTGTTCGATATTATCTGATCAGAGAGTCGGACGCGGGCCGCGTAATGGACACAAGGATCTCACGTGGGCCGCCTGGCCTGCACAGATCAGAAACAAGTTTACAAAATGGCAGTTTCAGTCCCTGCACGTGTTTAAGCCATTTTCGACACTTCTAAGGCCCGTAAAGCCAACTTTAAGGCCCTAAAATGTTGCCTAAACATTGTGGACATGAAAAATGCTCAAAAATATGACGGATGTTGGTTCGTTTGGTCATACGAACGCGATGTTCGCTTAGTTACGACGGAATGCGCAGAAGCACGAAAAACGATCCAAATGACGCGACGAATGGATTTTTGGCAAGCCAAACACTAAAGCATAATATAGTCATGCTTACATAAATTTTTGGATGTCCAGATGTATTCAGAACGTAAGTTATGCACGAAAATGCAAACTTGTGCACTTTTTGACGCTTTTAGTCCCTGAATGACCCAAAAGTTTATTTTAGCACACCGAACCCCTCAAAGCCTATTTCTAAGCTATATAAAGGATATTTAAGGTGTGTTTAACTTATGGTCATGCTCCGGAATGTTCGTTACAATTCAAATTGGCATACTTTTGCAGTTTGTCAACTTTAGTCCCTGTAAGCGATTTAACTTGTTTTTGCAATACCAAAGCCTTCAAAACTTATTTCTTAGTTATTTAAAGGTTATTTAAGGTATGTTAAGTATATTTCACTATTCCGGAGTGTTCGTTGCATTAAACTGGTTATATTTACGCATCAGTGCGCGTATAACCTTCCAGAAAGCGAAATAGACTTTGAAATCGAACAAGAATTGATATGTGTAAACGATACACATATTTTTTACAAATCCCAAGTATGAAATACTATATTTCATTGGTTGGGCATTTGTTTGATGGTCTCAGTGACACAGGTGTCACAGTCTCCCCTACTTTAGGAAATTTCGTCCCGAAATTAATTCGTAGGAGTCTATTTGTGACTTTGTGTCAGATAACCACCAGAGATATGTAAAGCATAATCCTGTCATTTCCTTAACGGACATTCTTCAGAACGAAAATGAACAGAAGGAGTCATTTTCCTCAACGAGTATTCTTCAGAAGCGGAAATGAAGGAATAAACAAACGGGGATTCATTTCCTTAACGGACAATCTTCAGAAACGAAAATGAACAAACGGAGTCATTTTCAACGGGTGCTTCCTCAGAAACGGAAATGAAAATAATAGACAAACGGATATTCATTTCCTCAACGAACAAATCTTCAGAAACAAAAATGAACAAACGGAGTCATTTTCAACGGTTGCTTCCTCAGAAATGGAAATGAAAATGATAGACAAACGGATATTCATTTCCTCAACGGACAAATCTTCAGAAACGAAAATGAACAAACGGAGTCATTTTCAACGGTTGCTTCCTCAGAAACGGAAATGAAAATGATAGACAAACGGATATTCATTTCCTCAACGGACAAATCTTCAGAAACGAAAATGAACAAACGGAGTCATTTTCAACGGTTGCTTCCTCAGAAACGGAAATGAAAATGATAGACAAACGGATATTCATTTCCTCAACGGACAAATCTTCAGAAACGAAAATGAACAAACGGAGTCATTTTCAACGGTTGTTCCCTCAGAAACGGAAATGAAAGATTAAGCAACGGATATTCATTTCCTCAACGGATAATCTTCAGAAACGAAAATGAACTAACGGAGTCATTTTCAACGGTTGTTTCCTCAGGTTCGGAAATGAAGGATTAAATAAACGGATATTCATTTCCCTTGACGGATACTCTTCAGAACAAAAAATGAACAAACGGAGTCATTTTCCTCAACGGGTATTCTTCAGAATTGGAAATGAAGGATAAACGGATATTCATTTCCTCAACGGATATTCTTCAGAAGTGAAAAATGAATAGCTAGTTCATTTTTCCTCAACGGATACTTCATCAGAATTGGAAATGAATAGGGTTAACTTCTAGGTACATGACAAAGCTCGCTGTGGTTTCTGTGCACAAAATTTCATAATTATGTATGCATCCATAATTACGTAATTCCTTGCACAGTCCGCACAGTTTGTCTTGTAATGTTCATAAGCACATAATCACATAGTTGTTTAATTGTTATTATCTTGTTATTGATTGCTATTAACTTGGCACCTCGTACTTCGTTTCTCTTGGAAGAAACGGGTACTTAGGATTTTCGTGGAAAACGCAAGAGATCATACAATGGAAGAAATTTGGGGGTAGTCTGTTCTTCAAGGAATGTGGTTCCTTGATTGTCGGTATTGTAGGGGATATGTTGTTTATACATACAATCACATAAATACATTTCAATGTAAATAAAAGATTTATTTATAAACAATGATAACAATAACTGTTTCATGGATCGTGACAACAAAAGAAAATAATACATAAGACGTGATTATTTCTAAACGATGTTGTCTTCTGGTTGGTCATATGCTCATCCCTGCGCTAGATTTGCATTAGCAAACCTTGGGCAATTCCTACGAAAATGGCCCATCTCGCCACAGTTGTAGCAAGATCCCGGTGGAAAACGAGCTTGAGCAGGATTGTTGCCAGCTTGATTTGGTGCAGCTGCGGCTGGGCAAACCCTAGCTGTATGACCTATAAGTCCGCAAACTTGGCATGTGCGGCACTTCACACCAGCATGATGATGTAGGCCACATTGGTTGCACAAGGGTGCAGTTCCGTTGTAGGGTTTCCTGGTAGGGGGTTGAGCTGGTTGGTTGGGGACGGCTTGATCATTGTGAGCGACCACAGCGTAGTTCTGAGAAGCCTTTCGCTTCTTTGACCTATTAGGGGATCCAGTCTGTTCATCCATGATCTTTGATTCCTCTATTGGTTTCGATTCCTCGACCGGTTTCTTGTCACCTTTTCGGAAAAGTTTACCTTTCCTGATCTTTGATTCAGTCAAGGTTGCAGATAACTCAATGGCCTGTCTAACTGTAGTAGGGTTGCTACCAGTCACAATGTCTTGTATTGAATCAGGAAGGCCATCAATGTACTTTTCGATTGCCTTATCCAAAGGCGTGACCATGTTTGGGCATAACAGACTTAACTCCTCATAACGGTCCGTGTAGGCTCGATGCTCACCGCTGTATTGCTCAAGATTGTCGAATTCCCTTTCCAAGGCCCTGATCTCGTGACGAGGACAGAATTCCTTCATCATAAGGGCTCTAAGTTCAGCCCATGACTGTGCTAGAGCAACTTCTGCACCACGATCTCTCATAACCCCGTTCCACCACGTAAGGGCTCTCTTCTGGAACACACTTGAAGCAAACTTGACCTTGCGATTGTCAGGACACTGCACATGGCGGAAAGTATTCTCAATGCTCTCGAACCATTGAAGAAGCCCAGTCGCTCCCTCAGAACCACTAAACTTGAGTGGTTTCGCCGAGTTAAAACTCTTGAAATTGCATGGACCATTGTTGTTGTTGTTGGCTTGATTCCATAGAGCATAGAGGTTTGGGAATTGAGCAGCCATTTGCTGCGCAATGATTTCTGCCAATTCGGCAGTCGCTATCTGGCTTTCGCGTCGAGGAGGCATTCTAAAAGAGGAAACATGAAAGGAAACGAGTGAGAGAATTAGACGAAAAGAATGAGATGAAACAAATCTGATGAAAGCAAGGGTAGTGGTCATTTGTTTGTTACCACAAGGTAAACAAACGACACACAGTGACTAATTAAAGTAAATGGGTCAAAAATAATGTATCGCGAAGACATGCTCGCCTATAAGTGAACACTCATCCCAAGAATTCCCAGGTAAGCACAACTGGTCTCGCGTCTGATGAGATGTATACGAAGTGCTTGCCTAGACAGAAAACCCAGAATACAGGCATTCACCCTTCCAGTTTGCACGTGTTCACATTATTTAAAACCCAAAACCTTGATGAGATTTTGAAAACTCAAAGGGGTTCAAAACCATATAACTGAGAGTTCAAAACCTTACAATAGAGGGTTCAAAACCTAGTAATCAATCATCCTAGAACAGATGATTAGTTTTCAAAGCAGTTTTGAAATTTATGTTCTTGTTGTGGTAGTCGCCTAAGGATAGGTGACGGTATTGTTTTATGACTAAACGCAAGTAAACTCGCGTTAGGGTCCTAAGAAGGTTATAGACTAGGTCAAAGCATTACTAATAACCTAATTCCCTATAACCATTAGCTCTGATACCATCTTTTCTGTCACACCCCGACCACGTAGAACATACAAAACGTGGCGGAAACATCGGGGAGTGTTGTAACAGAATTAATGTTTCAAATCCATGGCAATTTAAGTTTCGTTTTATTCATTAAACAAGCGAATTACATTGTCTTTAAACAAGAAATAAAGAGTACATAACAAAATTTAACTAGTTCTTGTCTCGTTTTAAGTCACTAAGGCACAGGTCCGCCTAAGTATGTCTTGATAAGTCCTATGCATCATCTCCTGAAAACACATGTGAAAATAGGTACGTCAGCATAAAAATGCCTGTGAGATACATAGGTTTGTGAAAATAAGATTCATGACTTATGTTTGAGAAAATGTTTAGTCATGAACCTTGTAATTTGCTTTGTCTTGTCTTGTAAATCATTTGAAAAACGATAAGATCAGATGATATGTATAAATAAATGTAAGGTTAAGTGAATAACCATGTAAAATGAGTTTGTATAAGATATGTTGGTTGTAAAACAATGTCTTATGAAAAGTATGTTATTTGTATAAAATGGTATATGTCTCAAATTGAAATGATTCAAATAACGCTACGATATGCAATACCATACAAACACTTATATATAGGAAGTACCAGCGGCGTATCCACCATGCTTGTATCATATTACACACGCCTCGTTACTTAATCACTTACTCAAACCAAACTATCAAGATGAAATGTTTAACAAGTGTAGAAATGTTCATGTATAGTCAAATACGGTTCACACGGTTCACAGATACAAACGGTTCACAGATACAAACGGTTCACAGATACAAACGGTTCACAGATATCAACGGATCACATAGTTAAATGATTACAATGGTTCACATAGTCAAATGATTACAACGGTTCAATATGTAGTATAATGTGTTCATATGCTGGATAAGCATATGCAACAGAAAGGCAATGTAAAACCATGTACTAAGTATGCACACAATGGACATACGTAGTATGAAATGTAATGTAGAACGATGTACTAAGTATGCACACACAATGGGCATACATAGCATGTAATGTAAAACGATGTACTAAGTACACACACAATGGGCATACATAGCATGAAATGTAATGAAATCATGTACTATAACGTACTAACGAACATAGCAGGTATATGATGTGAAAACATGGAAAGCATGAAAGTAGCAAGTAGGCACATGTGTTCCACCCCAAAATGTTTGGAAAACAGTAAAAGAGGGGTCTATGTACTCACTTGAGATTGCTTAGTAGTCCTTGAATAACAACCAAACAATGCTAGAGATCGCGGATATCAAACGACACCTAATATAGGTAACTAGGTTAATAACCGGACCTAAATCGGATGATTGGATAGAATGAGGGTTCGTAAACCAAACGAGTGTAGAGACTCGTGTCATTTGGTTTAACAAAGCCTACATACTAAATGAAACCTAACATAAATGATTACGACCCATTACGACCCGTTTAGGTAGCTTATGCTACTTTAACGTGTCGTTCGCGTGAAATGCGTTCGGACCGCCTAACTAGTCCTATGACAAGTGTTGTATGCCTAAACATGTTACATAATCAGTTATGTGACAAAAGTTTAGGTTACATATGCTAAATTACCAATTATACATGAAAAGGGTATTCTGGTAATTTACCTAAGGCATATAAACTACCTATCATACAACTACTTAAACGATGTGACCATAAGGTATAACCTCGGAAGGTTATTCCCTATACTATGGTCACCTAATGTATTTGGTTGGATCCTAATGATCGACCAAACTGGGTCGGGTTCGAAGGTATAAGCGATTTATCAGATCGCTTACCCTACGACCCTAGACAACGTGGTAATCAGTAGGCATAGTCCCAAGGGACTATAACCATCGTGATTACAATCACGTTGCGAAGTTCAAACGAACTTCGCATTGACCATTACTGGTCAACGCTGAAAGTCAAACCAAGTTTGACTTTCGGACTCGAAAAGCAATAAAATAAGGAAAAGAACGAAAGAATACTTACGAAGGGTCCCCGAATGCTAATCTCGATTCAAAAATCTCAAGTATGAAACAAATGTTTCAACTTGGAGTTTCTCAAATCAAAATTCTAGTGATTTTGAAGCATGGGGGGTGGGGTATTTATAGTATTCGGTCCACCGTTAAGATCGTTTCATGGAAACCGTGCTTTAATCCTACCCGTACAAGTGTTGCAAAGTTATGGTAGCCTAAAATGATCCTTATCAGCTGAATAAGCAAGTGGTGAGTGTGTGGTGGGGATAAAACAGCTGGAAACTGCTGACTGTTCGATATTATCTGATCAGAGAGTCGGACGCGGGCCGCGTAATGGACACAAGGATCTCACGCGGGCCGCCTGGCCTGCACAGATCAGAAACAAGTTTACAAAATGGCAGTTTCAGTCCCTGCACGTGTTTAAGCCATTTTCGACACTTCTAAGGCCCGTAAAGCCAACTTTAAGGCCCTAAAATGTCACACCCTGGCTTTGCGGAAGCGTGGTTAGTTTTGGTGTGACTTCTTAATACCATAGCTTAATCATAACAAAGCTATATGAATTTAAAAACCATGCAAGTCATCATTAAGTTAAAAATCAACAAACATTACCATTGTTTAACGCGGACATACTCTAGTATCCATAACCTTGTTCAATAACATTACAACTTAAAATAAAACATAAACGTGATTTAGGGATTATGCCTTGTCCAGGAAAGAGGCACAACCCTAAACCTAGATGACTTCATGAAAGGTTGCAGCGGAAAACGTTCATACCGTGCCAGAATCCGTTAATTTCCTGAAATACATGTGAGTTGAAAAATCAACAATAATGTTGAGCGAGTTCATGTGCAAGTGAGTAAGTAAAACACTTGTAAGTATAAAAAGTTTCCTGGTATGTAGCAGTGTAAGAGGACTTGTGATCACCAATGGTTTGCAAGGCCATTAGCATGTCGTGAAATGCAAGTAAGTAAGATACAACCCTAGCTGATTTTGCGTTGGGTACCAAGTCACTCCGGATCCGTTCTGTTAGTCCTTCGAGAGGCCTGTTCTGTTGGACCGGGAGCTGGGCTCGCTACACCCAAATAGATCTACCGCTCGAGTCCCTCGGGGTTCTAACTACCCATTCACATGATCTAAACCTCCTTACGTAATTCATACCGTGTATAAAGTACTTGTAAACAAAGTAACATGTATTTCACCCCCGCAGTTAAGAAAACTGAAAACAGTTAGAGAAAAGGGGGACATGAACTCACAGTGGATGCGTAAACTCTATCAAGCGTCTCTGAAGCAGTAATCTGTGCAACGACCTACAAGTGCTAATTCTATTAGACGGACGGCCGTGCTTTAGCTTTACAGTTTATGTTTGCGGGAAATAGTTAGACAACTATTTCGTGTTACATTTTGTATATGCTTGATAGTTATTCTTCTTCCCAAGGATGGGGGATACAATACATGTGCGTAAGTTACGTTTTATCATTCTTGTGGTATTGTAATTACCGGTGTAACTTATATGTTTATGGAAGCGTTCGCAAAGTTTTGGAATCATTAACGCTTGTAAATATTATTTTTACCCTAAAATAATATTTATGTATTTCACAAAATAATCATAAACAGTGTTGTGACAAATATATTTGTCACGTTAATCTTTGTGAAAATCTCACCTCCGAATGTTTAGTAAAATATAGTGCTGGCGAAATTTATGTTTCGAAAGTATGTTCAAAAATAGTTCTAACACTTGTTGTGTAAAAAGTCTAAGTGTTAGGTTTTTAGAAAATTTCGCCAGAGTTTCCTCTGTCACTGGAGGTGACCACGCTTTTAAGCGTATCATTTTCTTTTAATAAATCAACTCAATCAACTTCTTTATTCAATCAAACAATTTCCGACACATCAAACTAGTCAACAAGTATGTAAATTTGCATAATCGCATGAACTTGCAGTTTTTCCGCATTAATAATGTAAATCATCCTTATATATGTAGATCTCTATATAAAGTAACTTTAATCTTGTAAAGACCTCGTGTTTAGAGAAAACCGTCTTTACAACTTCTAGTAACAAGTGACAAATACACTTCTTTGTCGGATCTCTTTATTTTACAAGTGTCTATACACTTGTGGTTTATAAAATCATATTCATTAGTGCAAGATCCATCTTTTAGAAAAACATGATTTCTTTAAAGTGTGGTCTTTCAAAAATACCACTTGCGGATACGTAGATCCGCTAGTTTTAAACACCATTTTACCGGTTAAGATACTTTTACACAAGTAAAATATTTCTCTACAAGTTCATGTCTCTAAAATGTGGTAGTGTTTCACTTTTAACCCTTGTATCTTTCAAAAACAAGCTTATGTGATGATACGTGATTTTACAAAGTCGGGTTAAACGAAGATTTGAGCTACCACATTATAGATTGGGTCACAATAAGCACAAATTTCAAGTCCTACGACTTTTACACAAGACATATGCTATTAACCTCCATTTTAGTGATTTTACTAGACTTTAAGGATTCAAAACGCGTGTTTACGATATTTAACCGACGGAAGTTCTTTTAACCACTTTAGATATGTGTGAAAACGAGTTTTAAAGGTTATACCTCTAGCTCAAGGCTAGGGAAGAGTTGTGACGAAAACCGCGTGGATAAAAGCCAACGGTTGAGGTCCTTCGCGTTCCGCTTGCACCAAACCTTCTAATGCGTGATCCTTAATGCGTGAATGATCTTGGGATGTGAAGTACCAAAGCCGAAAATATGGAGGTGGTGTGAGTGGGGTTCGGCCGAGAGCCACAAGAGAGAAAGAGAGAGTGATTTTGTGTTGTGATAAGTGGTGTGATCTCTAGAGTTAGTGTGTGCATTTATAGGAAGTTTAAGGTGCTATTGTCCATTGGTTCATATGTAGTGTGGATTTTAGACATGGCAAGATCTCCCAAATCACTAAGTACACATTGGTGCCCCCTAGGTGGAGGGGCCGGTTACGAGAGCAAGGGGGGGGGGGGGGGTATCTAGTTCGATTTTAATTGGATGGTTAGTGATTCGTTTAGGTTAACCAAGTTAGTTTAGGTTTAAACTCCGTTAGTTACGTGTAACATGTTATGGCGGGTGTTAGGGTAATCAGGGACCCTAACTGGCTCAGAAAAAAATAAAAGTGAAAATAATAATATTTTCATGTTCCGGGTAAGGTCCGGGTGTTCGGTTGGATAGTAATCCGTTAAAGTGTTACAAAAGACTTTAAAGTGTCGTTATTACATTTTAGTGACACAGTTTGTTTTCCCGACACTTTAGAAAGTGTCTAGTAATATTTTCTCATTTTTGGCACTTTACTAGTCAGCTAGAAGCTGGTTAAATTGTTTAAAGTGCTGTGTTTGGTACTTAATGTACGTTTTTGGCACATCCGAATCAGTGTATCTTATCCCCTAGAGACGCGGTAACACAACCCTTATATCCTACACTCACTACCAGTGTAGCCAAAATATATGAGGCTCTTAACAGGCCTTGAGGCAGTATTTGCCTGATGCTGGTTATATCAGCATGTTCACTGTGTATCCGTTTGGTGCTACTGTGCTTTTTGTGCATCATGTTTGTCACTAGGGTTCAGCACGTAAATAATGTAGTGACAGCAAATAAAGTATGATGCAAGTAAGTGCATGTATCAGTATGCAGGTAGCAGTTTATCAGCTAGTTTCAATCAAGCACAGTAATCAAGTAATAATTAATCATTAATTAAGTTGTACGGATACCTGGTTTTGTGCGGGTTGTCACATTCTCCCCCCGTTAAATAAATTTCGTCCCGAAATTTTAAGTTCTGCTTGTAGATGCAGTGTTCTTGGGAAATAAGTGGGGGTATTTCTCTTTCATCCGGTCCTCACGTTCCCATGTGAATTCAGGACCATGTCTGGCATTCCAACGTACCTTGACGAGTTTGACACTGCTCCGGCGGGTCTTGTTAACTTTCCAATCCGTGACCTCGACAGGTTCTTCAACGAAGTGGAGCGTGTCGTCCATATGAATCTCGTCGATAGGAATGGCAACGTCAACTTGAGTTGGACTTTTCTTTAAATTGGATACATGAAATGTATCGTGAACACCATTTAGTTCAGCAGGTAGGTCCAACTTGTATGCTACCGTCCCGATTCTTTCTAGAATTCTAAAGGGACCAATGTAGCGTGGATTCAACTTTCCTCGCTTTCCAAAGCGCGCTACCCCTTTCCAGGGTGAAACCTTCAATAATACCATCTCTCCGACTTGGAAGTCCACATGCTTCCGGTTTGGATCCGCGTAGGCCTTTTGCCTGTGGCGAGCGGCTTCGATGCGTTTGAGTATTTGCGCGATCTTATCTGTCGTCTCTTGGACGATCTCGGGACCAGCAAGTTGCCTATCACCTGCGTCAGACCAACATAGTGGGGATCGGCACTTGCGTCCGTATAGGGCTTCAAAAGGCGCAACACCAATACTGGTGTGGTAGCTGTTGTTGTACGAAAATTCGACCAAGGGTAAGTGTTTATCCCAGCTACCTCCTAAATCCATGACACATGCCCTCAGCATGTCTTCCAACGTTTGTATTGTTCGCTCGCTCTGGCCATCGGTTTGCGGATGGAATGCAGTGCTCAGATTCAATTGTGAGCCAAAAGATTCTTGGAAAGATTGCCATATTCTTGACACAAATCTTCCGTCTCTATCAGAGATGATCGAGAGTGGTACTCCATGTCGTGCTACGATCTCTCTCATGTAAATTTCCGCAAGTTTACTAGTACTGTCTTTCTCCCTGATTGGCAGAAAATGTGCGGACTTTGTTAGGCGGTCTACAATCACCCAAATCATATCATGGCCTCTTGGCGTTCTTGGCAGTTTTGTAACAAAATCCATTGAGATTTGTTCCCATTTCCACTTGGGAATCTCAGGTTGTTGCAGAAGTCCCGAAGGCTTCTGGTATTCCGCCTTGACCTTAGCGCACGTTAAACATTTGCTCACGTAAACAGCAACGTCGCCTTTCATCCTAGGCCACCAATAGTAGTCTTTGAGATCCTGGTACATCTTATCCGATCCAGGGTGGATAGAGTACCGTGACTTGTGCGCTTCGTCGAAAATAACTTCCCTTAATCCACCAAACAGAGGAACCCAAATCCTTTTCTCAAAATGTAACGTCCCTTCCTCGTTTGGTACCAAAAGCTTCTCCATTCCCCGGAGATATTCTTCCTCAAGGTTTCCCTTCTTGAGAGCTTCCTTTTGTGCAGCACGAATGCGCGAGGGAAGGTCGGTTCGTATGATCATTTCTAGAGCCCTAACCCTTATGGGCTTGATTCTTTCTTTACGACTTAGGGCATCGGCTACTACGTTCGCCTTTCCCGGGTGATACTTGATCTCGCAGTCGTAATCGTTTAGTAACTCAACCCATCGTCTTTGCCTCATATTTAACTCCTTCTGGTTAAATATATGTTGCAGGCTCTTGTGATCTGTGAAAATTGTGCACTTCGTACCATACAGGTAGTGTCTCCAGATCTTTAGTGCAAAAACCACTGCGCCAAGCTCTAAATCGTGTGTGGTATAATTCTTCTCGTGCACTTTCAGCTGGCGTGATGCGTAAGCAATGACCTTTTGGCGTTGCATCAACACACATCCCAATCCCTGACGCGATGCGTCGCAGTATACCACAAAATCGTCGGTACCTTCTGGTAGAGCTAAGATTGGCGCGTTGCAGAGCTTATCTTTCAATATCTGAAACGCTTCGTCCTGTTTGATTCCCCAATCAAACGTCTTATCCTTCTGGGTCAGGAGCGTCAACGGTTGAGCGATTTTCGAAAAATCCTCGATGAACCTTCGATAGTAGCCAGCCAAACCCAAGAATTGTCGAATCTCGGTTGGCGTTGTAGGCGTTTCCCAATTCTTGATTGCCTCGATCTTTGTGGGATCAACATGAATTCCATCCCCATTAACCACATGTCCAAGAAACTGGACTTCGCGTAGCCAAAACTCGCACTTGGAGAATTTGGCGTACAGTTGCTCCTTCTTTAGCAGCTCCAAAATGGTTCTAAGATGTTGTTCGTGTTCAGCCTTCGTCTTTGAGTAAATCAGGATGTCGTCGATGAATACAATCACGAACTTGTCTAAGTATGGCTTGCAAACTCTATTCATCAAGTCCATAAACACTGCAGGTGCGTTTGTCAAACCAAATGGCATCACGAGGAACTCGTAGTGTCCATAACGAGTTCGGAAGGCTGTTTTCGGGATACTTTCCTCCTGTATCCTTAATTGGTGGTATCCAGATCGAAGATCGATCTTAGAGTAACAGCTTGAACCTTGGAGTTGATCGAACAGATCGTCGATCCTTGGCAGTGGATACCTGTTCTTTATCGTCAGCTTGTTCAATTCTCTGTAGTCAATACACATACGGAAACTTCCGTCTTTCTTCTTGACAAACAAGACCGGAGCTCCCCAAGGCGAGAAGCTTGGTCGGATGAAACCTTTATCTAACAGCTCCTGAAGCTGTGTTGACAATTCCTGCATCTCTGATGGAGCAAGTCTGTATGGTGCCTTAGCCACAGGCGCGGCGCCTGGAACTAAGTCAATGTGAAACTCCACTTGCCTCTGAGGTGGCAGTCCAGGTAAGTCTTCTGGGAAGACTTCTGGATACTCCCTTACGACAGGGATGTCTTCGATTGTTGGCTCGGCAGCCTTCTTGTCTACGATGTGTGCCAGAAAAGCAACACATCCTTTCCGTAAACACTTCCTTGCCTTCAAGCAGCTGATGAACCTTAGCGGTGTGTCACGCTTCTCTCCGTGAACCACAATTGTCTCACCATCGTCAGTTGGGATACGAACAACTTTCTCGTGACATACTATCTCCGCCTTGTTCTTGGATAACCAATCCATTCCTACTACCACGTCGAAGCTTCCCAATGGGACTGGTAGTAGATCCAGGGTAAACTCGCGCTCTCCCAATTCTATCACACAACCTCTGATTACTTCGTCGGCTCCAACTAACTTCCCATTAGCTAATTCGATCGAGTAGGGTATGTCTAACTTATTAGCAGCTAACCCAAGCATATTCTTAAATTCTAACGATACGAAGCTATAATCGGCACCAGTATCAAATAAAACGGATGCATAGCGTTGATTGATAGGGAACGTACCGGTAACAACATTTGGATCTTGACGTGCTTCTCTAGCTTCAAGTTGAAACACTCTACCACGGGCTTGATTCAGTGTTGGGCAATTCTTCTTAAAATGCCCGATTTCCCCGCAATTGTAGCATCCGAGCCTTTGCCCATTACCATCCCCATTTCCAGCTGGGGTGTTGTTCTGGTTGGCATTGCCAGCCTGGTTTGCATTGTTGCTTCGGTTTCTGTTTCCTCCAAAATTTCCTTGCTGGCGATTCCCATTTCCACCCCGGTTATCATTTCTATTTCCATATCCTCCCTGGCCTCCACGGCCAGTACCAACCCAACAGGTGTCCTTAGAGTGACCACGTTTCCCACATGCTTCACATACTTTTAGCCCACAATGACCAGAATGGTGTCGTTGGCAGGCACTACACCTGGGATGGGTGCCCATATATCCCTTTCCTCTCCTTCCACCGCCAGCTGCACCCTGAGCTGGCGTGCTTGGTGCTCCTCTCTTTCCATCACCGCTAACACTTAGCTTGAAGTTCGAAAACTTTCTTTTGTTACTTCCGGACGACTCAACATGCGTCTCTTTCTCCTTTGCCTTTACATCACCAAACTTGTTTAAACGAATCCCCTCCTCGGTGAGAGCCACGCTCAAATCGATGGCTTCAGTGATAGTCGCTGGTTTGGAGGAGGTTACCATGCTTATTATTTGGGGAGCCAAACCCCAAATGAAGCGCTCGATTCGTTTGTATTCAGGCGTAACCATGTAAGGAACCACTTGGGATAGGTCATGAAACCTCTGAACGTACTCTGCTACTTTCGGACCATCCATCTTTAAGTGCCAGAATTCAGTCTCCAACCTCTGAATCTCTGCGCGTGAACAGTACTTCTTGCGCATCAGTTCTTTCAATTCGGCCCAAGTCAGGGCGTAGGCGGCAGCTTCGCCTAAGGTTTGGACTTGTAAGTTCCACCAAGATAGGGCTCCGTCGAGAAATAGCCCTGAAATGTACGTAACTTGTTGGTCCTCAGCACACTTGCTCATGCGTATGACAGAGTCGGTTTTCTCAGCCCAGCGGGTGAAGGCAACTGCACCTCCCATGCCATCGAAGTTAACTGGTTTGCAGTCTAAGAACTGCTTGTAGGTGCATCCTGCACGTATGTTAAAACATGTGTTTGGCATTAGCATCACCGCTAAAATCTCCAACTAGTTCATGGTAGGTTCGAATGGCGTAGTATTACCGTGAGGTGGATTGTTATTGCCTTGATTAACACTTCCGCTCCCTCCTGGCTGAGAAGCTGCGTACTGCGCTATGGCAGCAGCAATGACTTGTTGTAGCTCTTCCTGAGTAGTAGGCATAGGCTGTTGTTGTCGTCTTGGCGGCATCTTTCTAAAAGATGGTTTAAGTTGATTAGGCCATAGAAGGCTCCGATGTATAATACGTAAATCAGTTCGTAATATAGCGTACGTATATAACGGTAGTAATAGTATAATCACACAGCATCTCATGTTATCACATATCACAAATATCAATCACACAACATCCCATACCATAACAATGCAAATAAGTAATCAAGCGAATCCAAAATATGGTGAGAAAACTGCGATTGCCATAATAATGAGACCACATCGTAAGTGTATACATACAATCATGAATCACTGGGGCTACATCACCCCTGTCAAAAGCTACATCAGTATCAGTACAACATCAAGTACATTACAAAAGTCAAATCATAACGTAGTCTCCTCAAAAATGCTGTGCAAGTAAAAGCAATCGCCGCCTTCTCACTCGCCTACCCATGTGGCATCGATGAGCTCAAGCAGATGGTGGTGGTGGAGGAGGAAAACGGGTATAAAACAAACGGCGCATCTCTAACCAATCTGCCTCCATCGCCTGCTGCGTGCGAATAACGGAGGCAATCTGCTGCTCCAAAGTAGCAAGACGAGCAGCATAGTCAGGGGGTAATGGTCGAAACGGCTGTAACGGAGAGGGTACCCGGCCATGGCACTGACATGGCTGCAGGCGGGCTCTCTCCAACTCCTGTAGTCGCTGCTCATGCGACTCATGCTGGTGTACAAATGACATCAATACATCCTCGATAGTGTGTCCCACGTGGAACCTGTGGTATGGATCAGTGGGTGGCATAGGGGAAAATGGTGACCACAGCAGTGGCTCACGTGTGGGGTCAAAGGGTGCCATCCCAAAAGGAGCAGTAATAGGTGGAACAAAAGGCATCTGTGGTAAGAAAGGCATGGGCATCGGTACATGCCCTGATGGGTGGGCTGAAGAGCCCTCTCCAGGCCCTGCTGGAGGTATAAACATGGGAACCTGAAACGAAAAGTCAGTGTGTCTAACGTCTGGAATCTGTGGGGGTAACGGTGGGACGTCCTCATCAGCCGGGATCCACCCGTGCTGTGCGGCCTCGTCCGGTGGATCCATCTGTGCCGCGAACGGTGCATGTCCGGGCTCTATGGGAACGGGATCAAATAAAGGGGCTACAACAGGGTCGACAGGTGCCAAGTGCTCAAATGGTGGGTCAACAGGTACAGCAACAAGGGGCAGAGGATCAATGGGATCAACAGCAATGGGCTCAAGGGGTATATCTGCATGCATAGGGTCATGCTCTGGTAATACATCAAGAGCAGCTGCCTGCTCAGGGGCAAGGGCAGGCTCCAAGTCATCGAATGCCATATCAAAGTCAAAATCAGGATCAATCGGGTCGAAAGGATCAATAGGATCAGCAGGATCCTCCATCATCTCGTCCATAGGGACAAACTCCAAATCACGATCAGGGTCGAACCCTGGGGGAAACATAGGGTCGGAATCCTCCACGTCCTCGTGGTCAAAAGTGGGACTGGGGATGGGGGCGACAGAAGATGCATGATCAGAATCTGACTCGTGAGAGTAGTGCTGCGCACTAAGGGTATGTGTCGGTGCAGAAGCCACAGACTCAGAGGAGTCCTGGGCTGGGGAATGTGCAGGTGCCTCCGCAGCCGGAGCATCTGCAATCAGTAGAGGGGCAACAGCGGGTAGGGCCTCGCCCTGAACGTCCTCCATAGGCTCCTCCGCGAACAAGTCGACGTCGTCCTCATCGCCGTCGAATGGTAACTCCTGAACAGGGTAAGCAGCGAGGGGTATGGGAGCAGGGATCACCGCTAGTGGTAAATCCCCGGCCGGTATATCAATAGGGAGCTCATCGTCGCCATCAGGTAGGGCGAATGGCTGGAAGTCGTCATCGTCGGTACTGGTAAAGTCTGACGTGTACACCTCGTGCTCCGAGGACTCTAAATCATCTGACACAACACGCCTGGGGTTGGTGATGTCTGAACCACCTGAATCAACCGGATCCATGTATCTGTAACATAAACACAAGTATGCACAAACAGTCAATCTCATAATCAGATAATCACACAAGTCACCAAGTAGGGCATCACATAATTTCTCCTAGTCTTACTAGTCAAAACCATCTAGTCTACAAGACTGTTCTATCCTTCACTTAAACCAAACCTCGATCCTCCAGATCGAACCTTATAACAAATCAACGTGCTCAACTACCTTATTCACCTCGATCCTCCAGATCGAACCTTATAACAAATCAACGTGCTCAACTACCTTATTCACCTCGATCCTCCAGATCGATCCTATAACAAACCAACGTGTTCAACTACCTTAACCATCTCGATCCTCCAGATCGATCCTCAGCCCTCCAAGCTGACTTATAATTAATAAAATGTGCTCAACATTTGTTTGTAAAAAGTGTGGATCTGGACTTAAGTGGTATGCAGAAAAATGTTTTCGTGAGAGCCCTAGTGATCATAGTCTAGACTCGAGACAGAATCCTAGTTCGCTATGATCAGAGCTCTGATACCAAGCTGTCACACCCTGGCTTTGCGGAAGCGTGGTTAGTTTTGGTGTGACTTCTTAATACCATAGCTTAATCATAACAAAGCTATATGAATTTAAAAACCATGCAAGTCATCATTAAGTTAAAAATCAACAAACATTACCATTGTTTAACGCGGACATACTCTAGTATCCATAACCTTGTTCAATAACATTACAACTTAAAATAAAACATAAACGTGATTTAGGGATTATGCCTTGTCCAGGAAAGAGGCACAACCCTAAACCTAGATGACTTCATGAAAGGTTGCAGCGGAAAACGTTCATACCGTGCCAGAATCCGTTAATTTCCTGAAATACATGTGAGTTGAAAAATCAACAATAATGTTGAGCGAGTTCATGTGCAAGTGAGTAAGTAAAACACTTGTAAGTATAAAAAGTTTCCTGGTATGTAGCAGTGTAAGAGGACTTGTGATCACCAATGGTTTGCAAGGCCATTAGCATGTCGTGAAATGCAAGTAAGTAAGATACAACCCTAGCTGATTTTGCGTTGGGTACCAAGTCACTCCGGATCCGTTCTGTTAGTCCTTCGAGAGGCCTGTTCTGTTGGACCGGGAGCTGGGCTCGCTACACCCAAATAGATCTACCGCTCGAGTCCCTCGGGGTTCTAACTACCCATTCACATGATCTAAACCTCCTTACGTAATTCATACCGTGTATAAAGTACTTGTAAACAAAGTAACATGTATTTCACCCCCGCAGTTAAGAAAACTGAAAACAGTTAGAGAAAAGGGGGACATGAACTCACAGTGGATGCGTAAACTCTATCAAGCGTCTCTGAAGCAGTAATCTGTGCAACGACCTACAAGTGCTAATTCTATTAGACGGACGGCCGTGCTTTAGCTTTACAGTTTATGTTTGCGGGAAATAGTTAGACAACTATTTCGTGTTACATTTTGTATATGCTTGATAGTTATTCTTCTTCCCAAGGATGGGGGATACAATACATGTGCGTAAGTTACGTTTTATCATTCTTGTGGTATTGTAATTACCGGTGTAACTTATATGTTTATGGAAGCGTTCGCAAAGTTTTGGAATCATTAACGCTTGTAAATATTATTTTTACCCTAAAATAATATTTATGTATTTCACAAAATAATCATAAACAGTGTTGTGACAAATATATTTGTCACGTTAATCTTTGTGAAAATCTCACCTCCGAATGTTTAGTAAAATATAGTGCTGGCGAAATTTATGTTTCGAAAGTATGTTCAAAAATAGTTCTAACACTTGTTGTGTAAAAAGTCTAAGTGTTAGGTTTTTAGAAAATTTCGCCAGAGTTTCCTCTGTCACTGGAGGTGACCACGCTTTTAAGCGTATCATTTTCTTTTAATAAATCAACTCAATCAACTTCTTTATTCAATCAAACAATTTCCGACACATCAAACTAGTCAACAAGTATGTAAATTTGCATAATCGCATGAACTTGCAGTTTTTCCGCATTAATAATGTAAATCATCCTTATATATGTAGATCTCTATATAAAGTAACTTTAATCTTGTAAAGACCTCGTGTTTAGAGAAAACCGTCTTTACAACTTCTAGTAACAAGTGACAAATACACTTCTTTGTCGGATCTCTTTATTTTACAAGTGTCTATACACTTGTGGTTTATAAAATCATATTCATTAGTGCAAGATCCATCTTTTAGAAAAACATGATTTCTTTAAAGTGTGGTCTTTCAAAAATACCACTTGCGGATACGTAGATCCGCTAGTTTTAAACACCATTTTACCGGTTAAGATACTTTTACACAAGTAAAATATTTCTCTACAAGTTCATGTCTCTAAAATGTGGTAGTGTTTCACTTTTAACCCTTGTATCTTTCAAAAACAAGCTTATGTGATGATACGTGATTTTACAAAGTCGGGTTAAACGAAGATTTGAGCTACCACATTATAGATCGGGTCACAATAAGCACAAATTTCAAGTCCTACGACTTTTACACAAGACATATGCTATTAACCTCCATTTTAGTGATTTTACTAGACTTTAAGGATTCAAAACGCGTGTTTACGATATTTAACCGACGGAAGTTCTTTTAACCACTTTAGATATGTGTGAAAACGAGTTTTAAAGGTTATACCTCTAGCTCAAGGCTAGGGAAGAGTTGTGACGAAAACCGCGTGGATAAAAGCCAACGGTTGAGGTCCTTCGCGTTCCGCTTGCACCAAACCTTCTAATGCGTGATCCTTAATGCGTGAATGATCTTGGGATGTGAAGTACCAAAGCCGAAAATATGGAGGTGGTGTGAGTGGGGTTCGGCCGAGAGCCACAAGAGAGAAAGAGAGAGTGATTTTGTGTTGTGATAAGTGGTGTGATCTCTAGAGTTAGTGTGTGCATTTATAGGAAGTTTAAGGTGCTATTGTCCATTGGTTCATATGTAGTGTGGATTTTAGACATGGCAAGATCTCCCAAATCACTAAGTACACATTGGTGCCCCCTAGGTGGAGGGGCCGGTTACGAGAGCAAGGGGGGGGGGGGTATCTAGTTCGATTTTAATTGGATGGTTAGTGATTCGTTTAGGTTAACCAAGTTAGTTTAGGTTTAAACTCCGTTAGTTACGTGTAACATGTTATGGCGGGTGTTAGGGTAATCAGGGACCCTAACTGGCTCAGAAAAAAATAAAAGTGAAAATAATAATATTTTCATGTTCCGGGTAAGGTCCGGGTGTTCGGTTGGATAGTAATCCGTTAAAGTGTTACAAAAGACTTTAAAGTGTCGTTATTACATTTTAGTGACACAGTTTGTTTTCCCGACACTTTAGAAAGTGTCTAGTAATATTTTCTCATTTTTGGCACTTTACTAGTCAGCTAGAAGCTGGTTAAATTGTTTAAAGTGCTGTGTTTGGTACTTAATGTACGTTTTTGGCACATCCGAATCAGTGTATCTTATCCCCTAGAGACGCGGTAACACAACCCTTATATCCTACACTCACTACCAGTGTAGCCAAAATATATGAGGCTCTTAACAGGCCTTGAGGCAGTATTTGCCTGATGCTGGTTATATCAGCATGTTCACTGTGTATCCGTTTGGTGCT
The DNA here is from genome assembly GCA_030545235.1 of Helianthus tuberosus. NCBI lineage: Eukaryota > Viridiplantae > Streptophyta > Magnoliopsida > Asterales > Asteraceae > Helianthus > Helianthus tuberosus. The sequence goes on along the minus strand of JARYGA010007966.1, from coordinate 83,942 downwards.
ACTGTGCTTTTTGTGCATCATGTTTGTCACTAGGGTTCAGCACGTAAATAATGTAGTGACAGCAAATAAAGTATGATGCAAGTAAGTGCATGTATCAGTATGCAGGTAGCAGTTTATCAGCTAGTTTCAATCAAGCACAGTAATCAAGTAATAATTAATCATTAATTAAGTTGTACGGATACCTGGTTTTGTGCGGGTTGTCACATAAAATGTTGCCTAAACATTGTGGACATGAAACATGCTCAAAAATATGACTGATGTTGGTTCGTTTGGTCGTACGAACGCGATGTTCGCTTAATTACGACGGAATGCGCACAAGCACGAAAAACGATCCAAATGACGCGACGAATGGATTTTTGGCAAGCCAAACACTAAAGCATAATATAGTCATGCTTACATAAATTTTTGGATGTCCAGATGTATTCAGAAGGTAAGTTATGCACGAAAATGCAAACTTGTGCACTTTTTGACGCTTTTAGTCCCTGAATGACCCAGAAGTTTATTTTAGCACACCGAACCCCTCAAAGCCTATTTCTAAGCTATATAAAGGATATTTAAGGTGTGTTTAACTTATGGTCATGCTCCGGAATGTTCGTTACAGTTCAAATTGGCATACTTTCGCAGTTTGTCAACTTTAGTCCCTGTAAGCGATTTAACTTGTTTTTGCAATACCAAAGCCTTCAAAACTTATTTATAAGTTATTTAAAGGTTATTTAAGGTATGTTAAGTATATGTCACTATTGCGGAGTGTTCGTTGCATTAAACTGGTTATATTTACGCATCAGTGCGCGTATAACCTTCCAGAAAGCGATACAGAGTTTGAAATCGAACAAGAATTGATATGTGTAAATGATACACATATTTTTTACAAATCCCAAGTATGAAATACTATATTTCATTGGTTGGGCATTTGTTTGATGGTCTCAGTGACACAGGTGTCACATATATATATTTCTTTATGTTTTTCTTAAAGAAAACAAAACAATAGATCTAGGGGGAATTAAAAAGACATATCTGATAAAATCAAGAGAAATCTGATGAAGTTCAAAGAAATCTAATGAATCTGATAAAACATCAGAAAATTAGTAAAGGTTGAAAATAACCAGATAGACTGATAAATCAACAGTAAAATGACAAGAAATATCAGTTAACAATGCTCTAAAACAGATTCAAAGAAACCTATGACAACAAAAATAAAGGATTTATAAAAAGTTTCTGTCAAAATTGAAATTTTTTTCTGGTTAATTTATCTTCAATTTTTTTTGTGATGTTTAAAGAAATAAAAAAATCTTTTTCACAACAACACTCCTTGAAGACCAGAACAAAGATGTGAAGCACAGAAATGCTATGTAAGTAACATCTTCAAAACCTTACTTATTCTCTCTCAACTTAAAAAAAGGGTACTAGAATATCTTTTATTCAATCAAAAGAGAAACTTCAAAAATCTGTTGAAAAAGCTCACAAGTTTAGGGGGAATTTCAATTGAGAAATTCTGTTGAAAATTGTTGACTTCTGTTAATTGACCACATTTAAAAGGTCAACAGAATTCAAATCAGAAGAAAATATAAATTCCTAATAGAATTTATGTGTCACACCCCGACCGCGTTAAAACAACAAAACTGCGGCGGAAACATCGGGGAGTGTGGTGGCAGAATTATCGTTTCATAACCATGGATACAAAAAGTGTTTCGTTTTATTGATAATATTAAACATTAACATTGTCTTAACACAAAACAAACAAGTTACATATCGACTAATATTGTTATTATGTCACTAAGGCCTCGTCCAGATCCTATGTGACTCATGAATCCTAGTAATCATCATCAAGCATCAATACCTGAAACATATGTAAAAACAAAGTCAGCAAAGAAATGCTGGCGAGTACATAGGTTTTATAGGAGTGTCGGATTCATGGCTAGTTTAAATGTTGCAATACTTTGTTAAAAACCTTGTTTTGAAAAGAGTATAATATTGCAACTTAATTAACCAACTCAAATCAAGCGGGTTATAGTTTATAAAACCTCGTAGCCATGATTCTTAACCCAAAAACATTTGTTTTAGTAAAGCAAATTGTAAAACATCTCGTATTAAATTGTTAATAAAACTCGTATGGTTTATATCATTTCGAAAACCTCGTTTGTGTGACATCGTTCCAAAATCGTTTACCCAAGTGAACTAAATAACGCCACGGTATGTAATATGTTGAAAACACTTATATATAAGAAGTACCAGCGGCGTATCTACCATGTTTTCACCACATTACCCCCGTCCCGTTATCTAAACACTTAACCAAAAACCAATCGTTTATCCAACTCGTTTAATCTCGTATGAATCGTTCCCAAATCGTTAATTCATTTAAATCGTTTAAATCATCCTCGTTTTAAGTGTGAAAACTATTTGTGGTCGCCTCGCTAATAACATTCAAACCTTCATGACTTGACTCTCTCGCTCTCGCATTAATAAACGACCAAAGGGTAAATTAACATTCAGATTCAGTCATTACCCACCTAACCCACACATAACCATGGGTGCAGTACGATAATGGGATTTGTCAGATCCTATGGTACCATAACCTAATACTGGTCGGCTTGATCAATGCTAATGAATGCCATTCGTTATGTAAATACAACCACCTAGTTTATTCACTTTATTGAAATCGTTATTAGTTTAGTATAAACCATCTTAATCGTTTTTGAAATCATCGTTTGTGACAACTCGAGTTTCCAAGATTCCATGCACGTTAATTGTTTAGATTGTTTGTTGACACGACTTGTTTGTTTCACAACCGTAGACGTTGTAATATGTTAATTCGTACTGTGATCGTTATGTTATATATGTGGTGTGCATTATAATTGTAGTGAAGGTTAATATTATATTTAGAATTAACATTCTGTTGTTTAATAAAGTCATGCCAAACACCCACTCATGAAAACACCCTACCCATGAAAACACCTCAAGTGTTTTCGTCCACATGAGGCAACGAAATCACCCCAATCTGATAAATGGGCTTTGGCCCAGTTGTGATTTGATAAATATCTGGTTTGATAAATATCTGATTTGATAAATATCTGTTTTCCCTTTATGTGAACATTATTTGGCAAACCCTAATCACAACACACACTCTCTCTCTCTACCCTTGGAACTTGACGGCAGCCCCTCTCGGTCGAAGCCAAACCCTCCTTGTTCGATCTCTGGTTAGTGATATACATGTTCAGTTGTTTAAAAAGCTTATTATATGATTATGGATGTTTAATCTTGATGTATGTATATATTTATATATGTGATTGATCATTGTGTGTTTGTTAGATAATTATTATCTATGAACTGTCTGTATATTTGATGTTTTGATCAACAGTGGGTTTATGTTAATGAATGATAAACTGATTAAATTGGGATCCTGGTATCACATGATGTTGGCAAAATATATATTACATATCAATGATTTATTAAATGATTATTTATGTAACTGAAATGTAATGGAATTGCTGGGTTTAAGCTACTGTAAGTGTTGTTGAAGATGATGAATAGTAACGAAAACACCCCCACAATTGTAAACTGGACGAAATCACAAAAGGTGATTTCGGCCCACATAGTGATTTCGGCCCAATGATGGTTTTCGGTCCAATAGTGTTTTCGGCACACATAAGGGATTTCGGCCACATAGTGTTTTCGGCACTTAAGGGATTTCGGCCAAGGTGATTTCGGCTTAGGGGATTTCGGCTCAATAAGGGTTTTCGCCCACTTAGTGATTTCGTCCAAGACTTTTGTACAGCAAACTGGTTAGGCGATGTCTGATAACTCTGTTAGTTATAACCTGTTAGTTATAACTCTGTTAATCTTGCAAACTCTGTTAAGTCATTAACCATGTTATGGCTCATTAACTATGCTAAGTCAGTAACTGTATTAGGTATGTTATTGGATAATATGCTATAATAAACTGTGAAAGACTGTTATATGAAACACGAATTGTGCACATGTGATTAACTGTTATGTGATGTATGATTAACTGCCAAACACACTCTGTGATATTACTGTGATGATAGTTACATGTGAAATATTACGAACGTGAACTGATTGAGTATACGTGCACTATAGGACTTGACTGATTTTTTGTGGGCACTTAACTTAGCATACCGAGCAAACCAAGGTGAGTTCACACTAGCCAAGGCATGGGATTTTCCCAGGGGTTGGGAATGGGATTGAATAACTACTCATACAACCATTACTATTAAACTAATTATTACTGTCCTCGGATTGAAGGGCACGTACGTAAAACCTACGTACAGTTATACTTACTACTGTCCTTGGATTGAAGGGCACGTACGTAAAACCTACGTACTCGATCATAAGACCATCAACTCTATCATTGGAAGTCCCTCATTTATCGACTTAATCGCCAAGGCCTATGGCGAGCGGGTCATTAGTAAATAGCGCTATTAGGTTTAACAAACCTCACACCGTGTCGTCCGAACGGGCGTGTACTAATGGACTATGGGCAAAGGGTCAATGCTGATAGACATTGACTTAGGGCACCTCTTATATTTTCGTAGCAGTCGATACGCGTGGTCTAGTAACACATGGGAAGCCCCCACTAATCATCGCACAGGTGCCTGGATTGGCCGCGATAAGGATTAATACGATACATGGTTTACAAAACGATCATACGATTTATGAAACGAATACTATAACCAAACAACCAACTGTGAACTCGCTCAACTTTGTTGTTGATTTGTTGCTACATGCCTTGCAGGTCATTAGGTACCTATGGAGCTTGCACAGTGAGGAACGGTCGTTGTGGGACATGGCGTTGTGTGCCATGCTTTAATCATTACTTTATTTCATATTTAATACTTGCTATGGGTTTTACAAATTATGCTTCCGCTAAACACTTAACTATGCTTTGGTTTTTTTGGACACCTTTCATAAGGTTGGTTGAATTATGTTTACTTATATGATTGGTGGCTTGATCCTGGTCAGTCACGCCTCCAAGCGGTGATACTCCGCGTGTGGATTTTGGGGGGGGGGGGGTGTGACAGATTGGTATCAGAGCCATTGGTTATAGAGAACTAGGTTTTAATAGGGGAAAACCTTTTGTTAAAACAACACTATAACCAGAACAGTGCTCAACGATCCACAACGACGCCTCGCTCCATGTGCAAGACTCATCACTCTAGGTAATATGGTAAAAGTTTTATTGCCTACTTGCTAGAATTGCATAGAACTTTGCTCGTGGTATGCTTAGATTACATTGTCTACTATACGTTATTGCTCGAGAACACTTGTGTGCTTACTCTCTTCTGTCACCGCACTATTCGCGAACCTCTCTCACTTATGTTGCATTTGCTATGAAGATCATGGCCGGATGTATCAACTTGACTCAAGCCCAGTTGACGGCTCTCATTAACGAACGAGTTGCTGCGGCACTCGCAGCCATACAAGCAGGAGGTCAACACGCTCAGCCACCTGTTTGCACCCTCAATAATCTCAAGGATTACCGACCTAGTACCTTTAGCGGTACTGAGGGAGTTGTAGGCCTACTCCATTGGTTCGAGAGGCTCGAAACTGACTTTGAGGTGCGTGATTGCCCTGAGTCTCGTAGAGTAAAGTTTGCTACTGGAACACTCGAAGGTGCTGCATTAACCTGGTGGGAAGCACAGGTTCAAATGTTAGGGCTGACAGCTGCTAATGCCACCCCCTGGAACGAGTTCAAGGACCTAGTTAAGGAAGAGTTTTGCAGTCGGGAAGACATCCACAAACTAGAGGTGGAGTTCCTCAACTTACAGATGGCGGGGTCTGAAATTGAGGCTTATACGAAGAGTTTAAATGAATTAGCCACATTTTGTCCCACTATGGTAGACCCTCCCACCAAACGCATCGAGCTGTATCTCAAGGGTCTGGTGCCCGAAATTCAGAGTCATGTGACCGCAGCTAATCTTGGCACTATCCAGCAAGTCACTCGGCTTGCTCATCGTCTCACAGACCAGGCAGTAGAACAAAACAAACTACCGAAACGTGTTAAAGCTGCTACTGCATGTGCTTCTAGTGACAACAAACGCAAGTGGGATGGAAACTTGAGCAAGGGATTAATTCTGGTTCAGCCTCTGGCGCAGCAGCAAAAGATAGATGACTACCAGAGTCCCAGTCAGCATTTTTCTGGTAGTCGTGGGCAGAGTGGATATCGAGGAAATCATCCAAAGTGTAACAGATGCAATAGGCACCACAGCGGTCAATGCAACAAGGGTCGTTGTCAGAGGTGTCTCAAGATAGGTCATGAAGCTAAGGATTGTCGAAACTCACGTCCTGTAACTCAAGAACAGCAACGACCGCCTCAATCTCCACAGAATCAGCAGCAACAACAGAGTTTTAAAGGATGTTTTCAGTATAATGCTAAAGATCACTACAAGAGACATTGTTCGCAAATAAACCAGGACCAGACTCAGAACCACAACCATGGAGACAAGGACGACCATGGGGATAGCATCGGGGCAAACAATGGAAACAATGACGCCGGGGCCGCGTGAACGTGATTGGTCAGGGTGACGCAAGGAATGATCCCAACGTAGTTATGGGTAAGTTTCTTCTTGACGATTTTTATGTTACTGTATTGTTTGATTCGGGTGCGGATACCAGTTATATGTCTCTAAGTTAGCCAAATGTTAAAACATGCACCAACTCCCTTGAACACCAAACCTGTCGTAGTGTTAGCTAATGGTAGAAGTCTAGAGGCCACTCATAGTTCAGGGTTGTAATCTTATCCTCGCTGGTCAGACGTTCTCTATCGACCTCATTCCTATAGTTCTGGGCAGCACCTATAGCTCGCGCACCGTATCGCTTAGCTCCATCAGAATTGGAAGAACTATCGAAGCAATTGCAAGAACTCTTGGAAAAGGGTTTCATACGTCTTAGCTCTTCGCCCTGGGGAGCTCCAGTATTATTTGTGAAGAAGAAAGACGGTACTTTCCGTATGTGCATAGACTACCGCGAACTGAACAAGGTGACTGTGAAGAATCGCTATCCTCTTCCACGCATCGACGACTTATTCGACCAGTTACAAGAGTCGAGCTATTACTCGAAGATTGAACTGAGGTCAGGCTATCATCAACTGAGAGTCCGGGATAAGGACGTCTCTAAAACAGCATTCAGAACACGCTACGGTCATTACGAGTTTTTGGTCATGCCGTTCGGGCTAACGAACGCGCCTGCGGTTTTCATGGATCTTATGAACAGGGTGTGCAAACCTTATCTTGACAAGTTCGTCATTGTTTTCATCGACGACATCCTGATCTATTCGAAGAGTCAGGAGGAACACGAGCAGCAATTACGACTCATTTTGGAACTCCTTCGAACGGAACAACTGTACGCCAAGTTTTCAAAATGCGACTTCTGGCTTCGTGAAGTCCACTTTCTAGGCCATGTGGTGAACAAGGATGGGATTCATGTCGATCCATCCAAGGTAGATTCGATCAAGAACTGGCCTGCACCTCGTACACCAACCGAAATACGCCAATTCTTGGGTTTGGCGAGTTATTACAGACGGTTCATCAAAGACTTCTCAAAGATTGCACAGTCGCTTACATTACTGACACAGAAAGGTGTTGCTTATCGTTGGAGTAATACACAGGAAACAGCATTTCAGCACATAAAGGATAGACTTTGTAGTGCACCTATCCTCTCCTTGCCTGAACGCACGGACGATTTTGTAGTCTACTGTGACGCATCCATCCAAGGTCTTGGATGTGTGTTGATGCAACGGGATAAAGTTATTGCTTATGCTTCGCGCCAACTTAAGATTCACGAACGGAATTACACTACACATGATTTAGAGCTTGGAGCTGTTGTTTTTGCACTCAAGATATGGAGACATTACCTGTACGGTACCAAGTGCACCATCTACACCGATCACAAGAGTCTCGAGCATATCTTCAAACAGAAGGAATTGAATATGCGACAACGACGATGGGTCAAGCTACTGAATGACTACGAATGCTCGATCAGGTACCACCCAGGCGAAGCCAATGTTGTGGCTGACGCCCTCAGTCGAAAGGATACTACACCTAGGCGTGTACGAGCGTTGCAACTCACTATTCAGTCTAGTCTTCCTTCACAGTTACGAGATGCTCAGGTAAAAGCATTGAAACCATAAAACGTCAGGGCTGAAGCCCTACGCGGTTCAAGGCAACGGTTAGAATAAAAGGCAGACGGAGCCTACTATGTAACAGGACGCATTTGGGTTCCACACTATGGCAACTTACGCGAGCTTGTAATGGAAGAAGCTCATAAGTCTCGCTACTCAGTACATCCTGGTTCGGATAAGATGTACCACGACCTCAGAACTACATACTGGTGGCCTAGCATGAAAGCTCACATAGCAACTTATGTTAGCAAGTGTTTGACTTGTGCGAGAGTCAAAGCGGAATATCAGAAACCTTCAGGCCCACTCCAACAACCTGAGATACCACAATGGAAATGGGAACAAATTTCCATGGATTTTGTTACTGGCCTACCTAGATTTCAACGTGGGAATGATACTAATTGGGTGATCGTGGATCGACTCACAAAGTCTGCTCACTTCTTGGCTATCAAGGAAACGGATAAGTTCTCTACTCTAGCAGACGTATACCTTAAGGAAGTTGTCTCGAGGCACGGGGTGCCCACCTCTATTATCTCTGATCGTGATGCACGTTTTACTTCAGAACTGTGGCAGGCAATGCACAAATCTTTTGGCTCTCGTTTAGACATGAGCACAGCTTATCATCCTCAGACAGATGGGCAGTCTGAGCGCACTATTCAAACTCTAGAAGACATGCTTCGGGCGTGCGTAATTGACTTTGGTAATGGCTGGGAAAAACATCTGCCACTTGTGGAATTTTCGTACAATAACAGTTACCACACCAGCATTAAAGCTGCTCCATTCGAGGCATTGTACGGACGTAAATGCCGGTCACCTCTCTGTTGGGCAGAGGTGGGGGATAGTTAAATCACAGGTCCAGAACTTGTAGTTGTTACTACAGAAAAGATTGCTCAGATACGACAACGCATGGCGGCAGCTCGTGACCGTCAGAAAGCATACGCCGATAAATACAGGAAACTACTCGAGTTCCAGGTTGGGGATCGAGTGCTACTCAAAGTTTCACCCTGGAAGGGTGTTGTTCGTTTTGGCAAACGACGCAAACTTAACCCACGATACGTCGGACCATTTGAAGTCATTGAGAAAATAGGCAAAGTGGCCTACAGACTGAACTTACCAGCTGAACTCAGTGCAGTTCACAACGTCTTTCACGTGTCGAATCTGAATAAGTGTCTGTCAGATGAGACCCTCATAGTTCCTTTGAAGGAGCTCACTATCGACGAACAGTTGCATTTCGTCGAGGAACCAGTTGAAATCACGGACCGGGATGTTAAGGTCCTCAAAGCACACCAGAATACCTCTTGTTCGAGTTCGTTGGAACTCCCGTCGTGGCCCAGAGTTCACCTGGGAACAAGAAGATCAAATGAAACTCAAGTATCCCCAGTTTTTCAGAAACAGTGCAACTACTACTGAGGCTGAAGCTACTACAGAATTTCGGGACCAAATTCCAAATCAACGGGGGGATGATGTGACACCCCAGGAAAACCAGTAAACGACACAACTCATCTAGCTTCCTCAGTAACCGCATGCTAAATTTCGGGACGAAATTTCTTTCAAGTTGGGGATAATGTGACAACTCGAGTTTCCAAGATTCCATCTTCGCACGATCGCACGTTAATTGTTTAGATTGTTTGTTGACACGACTTGTTTGTTTCACAACCGTAGACGTTGTAATATGTTAATTCGTACTGTGATCGTTATGTTATATATGTGGTGTGCATTATAATTGTAGTGAAGGTTAATATTATATTTAGAATTAACATTCTGTTGTTTAATAAAGTCATGCCAAACACCCACTCATGAAAACACCCTACCCATGAAAACACCTCAAGTGTTTTCGTCCACATGAGGCAACGAAATCACCCCAATCTGATAAATGGGCTTTGGCCCAGTTGTGATTTGATAAATATCTGGTTTGATAAATATCTGATTTGATAAATATCTGTTTTCCCTTTATGTGAACATTATTTGGCAAACCCTAATCACAACACACACTCTCTCTCTCTACCCTTGGAACTTGACGGCAGCCCCTCTCGGTCGAAGCCAAACCCTCCTTGTTCGATCTTTGGTTAGTGATATACATGTTCAGTTGTTTAAAAAGCTTATTATATGATTATGGATGTTTAATCTTGATGTATGTATATATTTATATATGTGATTATGTGATTGATCATTGTGTGTTTGTTAGATAATTATTATCTATGAACTGTCTGTATATTTGATGTTTTGATCAACAGTGGGTTTATGTTAATGAATGATAAACTGATTAAATTGGGATCCTGGTATCACATGATGTTGGCAAAATATATATTACATATCAATGATTTATTAAATGATTTGTAAATGATTATTTATGTAACTGAAATGTAATGGAATTGCTGGGTTTAAGCTACTGTAAGTGTTGTTGAAGATGATGAATAGTAACGAAAACACCCCCACAATTGTAAACAGGACGAAATCACAAAAGGTGATTTCGGCCCACATAGTGATTTCGGCCCAATGATGGTTTTCGGCCCAATAGTGTTTTCGGCACACATAAGGGATTTCGGCCACATAGTGTTTTCGGCAAAGATAGTTTTCGGCACTTAAGGGATTTCGGCCAAGGTGATTTCGGCCTAGGGGATTTCGGATCAATAGGGGTTTTCGCCCACTTAGTGATTTCGTCCAAGACTTTTGTACAGCAAACTGGTTAGGCGATGTCTGATAACTCTGTTAGTTATAACCTGTTAGTTATAACTCTGTTAATCTTGCAAACTCTGTTAAGTCATTAACCATGTTATGGCTCATTAACTATGCTAAGTCAGTAACTGTATTAGGTATGTTATTGGATAATATGCTATAATAAACTGTGAAAGACTGTTATGTGAAACACGAATTGTGCACATGTGATAAACTGTTATGTGATGTATGATTAACTGCCAAACACACTCTGTGATATTACTGTGATGATAGTTACATGTGAAATATTACGAACGTGAACTGATTGAGTATACGTGCACTATAGGACTTGACTGATTTTTTGTGAGCACTTAACTTAGCATACCGAGCAAACCAAGGTGAGTTCACACTAGCCAAGGTATGGGATTTTCCCAGGGGTTGGGAATGGGATTGAATAACTACTCATACAACCATTACTATTAAACTAATTATTACTGTCCTCGGATTGAAGGGCACGTACGTAAAACCTATGTACAGTTATACTTACTACTGTCCTCGGATTGAAGGGCACGTACGTAAAACCTACGTACTCGATCATAAGACCATCAACTCTATCATTGGAAGTCCCTCATTTATCGACTTAATCGCCGAGGCCTATGGCGAGCGGGTCATTAGTAAATAGCGCTATTAGGTTTAACAAACCTCACACCGTGTCGTCCGAACGGGCGTGTACTAATGGACTATGGGCAAAGGGTCAATGCTGATAGACATTGACTTAGGGCACCTCTTATATTTTCGTAGCAGTCGATACGCGTGGTCTAGTAACACATGGGAAGCCCCCACTAATCATCGCACAGGTGCCTGGATTGGCCGCGATAAGGATTAATACGATACATGGTTTACAAAACGATCATACGATTTATGAAACGAATACTATAACCAAACAACCAACTGTGAACTCGCTCAACTTTGTTGTTGATTTGTTGCTACATGCCTTGCAGGTCATTAGGTACCCATGGAGCTTGCACAGGGAGGAACGGTCGTTGTGGGACATGGCGTTGTGTGCCATGCTTTAATCATTACTTTATTTCATATTTAATACTTGCTATGGGTTTTACAAATTATGCTTCCGCTAAACACTTAACTATGCTTTGGTTTTTTTGGACACCTTTCATAAGGTTGGTTGAATTATGTTTACTTATATGATTGGTGGCTTGATCCTGGTCAGTCACGCCTCCAAGCGGTGATACTCCGCGTGTGGATTTTGGGGGGGGGGTGTGACATCGTTATAATATCGAAAATGGTTTTGAAAACCATCGTTATAACCTTGAAAACATTTAGCACATATGAATCACCCCAAAACAATTGAAAACAGTAAAATAGGGGAACTATGTACTCACATAGTTACCACAAAACATGTAAAAAGAGGGGATCTATGTACTCACTTGGAGTGCAAAGTATCCTCAATCAATAGAACTTCAACAAACTCGAGTAAACCAGAGAAATCAAACAGCACCTAGTAATCGAATCACTAGTCAAACAATAGACGCCTAAATCGGAAGATCGGATAGAATGAGGTCTTGTAAACTAAATGAGTGTTGGAACTCATGTGATATGGTTTAACAAAGCCTACATCCTGAATCGGAACCTAACCTAAGTGCTTTCGACCCATCGCGACCCATTAAGGTAGCTTACGCTACTTTAACGCGTCGTGCGCGCAAAAGCGCATTCGAGACGTCTAACTAGTCCTATGACAAGTGTTATATGCCTAAACATGTTTAAATATGTTGCATAATCAGTTACGTGACAAAATTTTATGTTACATATGCTTAATTACCAATTAAGCATGAAAAGGGCATTTTGGTCATTTACCTAAGGCATATAAACTACTTATCATACAACTAATTAAACCTAAGTGACCATAAGGTATAACCTCGGAAGGTTATTCCCTATGCAACTATGGTCACTAAACATGTTTGGTCGGATCCTAATGATCGACCAAACGGGTCGTGTTCGAAAGTCTAAGCGGGTGTTTAGTCCGCTTGACTTACGACTCCACACAAGCACAAAACTAAAAGTGACGAGCTAAACATGCTAGAACATGTTTAGTTAAGTTAGAAAACAGGTTTTGATATCAAAACAAACGGTTTTGATACCCAAGAGTAGTTTGGTTACAAAATACGCATAAATACGCATTTTCACCGAAACTACGACTCGTCACTACGCCTAGTCAACGTGGTAATCAGTAGGTATAGTCACAAGGGACTATAACCATCGTGATAACGCTCACGTTGCAAAGTTCAACGGAACTTTGTGTTGACCATTGGCTGGTCAAAGCTGAAAGTCAAACTTGTTTGACTTTCATGCTTGAAATAAAAGAACAAGCAAGAAGAGGACTTACAAAGGGTCCAAGAAGGATGTTTGATCTAAAATAGCTCAGATATGAAGTGCAAACACCCCAACTTAGAGCTGATTTCAGATTCACGTGTGAGAATGGAGTGAAGTGGGGGTTGCTATTTATAGTAAGTTAGGAGTTCTAGGATCATTCCAAGTGTTGTGAAGCTCAAATCTTGGCCATACACTTGTTAATCTAAGGTTGGGCACTAGCAAAACAGGAAAACAAGTCCATAGATTGCAAAAACCATGTCTAAAACCAGTTGCAACAGCTGGAATGGAAGGTTCTGAATTCTGTGGTGCTGGCACAAGCTTACGGACCGTAAGGCTATGGTCCATATGGTCCGTAAGGGACCTACAGACCAGACACTTTCACTTATTTACAGTTTAGCCCCTGCACCTTGTTTTGTTGCGTATCGGCACTTCTAACACCCGTCAAACCCATTTTCAAGCTCCACAATGATGTTAAAACATAGGGAACATGAAATATGCTTGAAAATTGGGAAACGAATGAAGTTTTAGCATCCCAATCACTAAAATAAAATATTTTAATGCTTACATAAATTTTTGGATGTCCGAATATATTCAGAACGTAAGATATGCGCGAAAATGCAAACTTGTGCATTTTTTGACGCTTTTAGTCCCTGAGTGACCAATAAAGTTTGTTTAAGCGTACCGAACCCCTCAAAGCCTATTTCTAAGCTATGTAAAGGATATTTAGGGTATGTTTAACTTATGATCAAGTTCCAGAGTGTTCGTTACCATACAAATCGGTATAGTTTTGCAGTTTGACACAAATAGTCCCTGCGATCGAACAAACTTGATTTCAACACACCAAACCATCTAGAACTTATTTCTAAGTTATGTGGAGGTTATTTAAGGTATGTTAAGCCTATGTCACTATTCCGGAGTGTTTTTTGCATTAAACTGGTTATATTTACGCATCAGTGCGCGTATAACCTTCCAGAAAGCGATTTAGAGCTTGAAATCGGAATTGAATCTAATTGTAAAATCACCAAGCACAATGCACACATAATAACATCAAAACACATATAGTAACACCAAATCACATTGTTTTATTAATAATCATCATTGTTTTACATCGTACATCGATTACAGAGTACAGTTGTCACAGTCTCCCCTACTTCAGGAAATTTCGTCCCGAAATTTTATTTAGAGGAAGCTTGTGAAAACAAATGCGGATATTTCGCCTTCATCTGGTCCTCACGTTCCCAAGTAAACTCTGGGCCACATTTGGATTCCCAGCAAACTTTGACCAAATGAATCCATTTGTTCTTCAACTGTTTTAAAGTATGGTCCACGATCTCCACTGGTTTTCGACAAAGTGCATCGTTTCATCGATTCGGATCTCGTCGAGAGGAATGTGAAGGTCAGCGTCAGCTAAACACTTTCTCAAATTGGACACGTGAAAAGTCGGGTGAATATTTCCAAGCTCTGGAGGTAGCTCTAGTCGATAGGCAACCTTCCCAATTCTTTCCACAATCTTAAATGGTCCAACATATCGAGGTGCAAGTTTTTCTTTCCTTCCAAATCTCACCACTCCCTTCCAAGGTGACACCTTGAGTAGGACACGGTCTCCGACTTGAAATTCTAAGGGCTTGCGTCGTAAATCCGCATAACTCTTTTGACGGCATCTAGCTGTCACAAGATTATCGTGAATTTTCTTGATTTTGTCTGTTGTTTCCAGAACGAGCTCAGGTCCAGTAAGCTGAGCTTCACCAGTCTCGTTCCAACAGACAGGTGAACGACATTTTCGACCGTAGAGAGCTTCGAATGGTGCCATTTTAATGCTAGCATGATAACTATTGTTGTAAGAGAACTCGATCAATGGCAGATGAGAATCCCAATTACCACCAAAGTCTATCACGCATGCTCTAAGCATATCCTCCAAAGTTTGAATCGTCCTTTCAGATTGACCATCTGTTTGGGGATGATAAGCAGTGCTTAGATTCAGTTGGGTTCCCAAAGCAGATTGCATGTTCTTCCAGAAATGAGATGAAAATCGAGCATCATGATCGGAAATGATATCCAAAGGAACACCATGTCGAGATATTATCTCATCAACATAAATCTTTGCAAGTTTATCAGCAGATAGATCCTCGTGAATCAGAATAAAATAAGCTGATTTCGTTAATCGATTAATAACAACCCAAATAGCATCATGACCTTTAGACGTACGCGGTAACTTAGTGATGAGATCCATCGCAATGTTCTCCCACTTCCAAACCGGTATCTTTGGTTGTACAAGCAAACCAGAAGGTCGTTGATGTTCAGCCTTGACTTTGAGACAAGTTAGGCATTTTGATACATACAAGGCAACATCCTTCTTCATACCAGGCCACCAGTACTGAGTACGAAGATCCTTGTACATTTTATCAGCACCGGGATGGATAGAATATCGAGACTTGTGAGATTCGTCCATCACTAGGGTGCGAAGATCATCTTGTTTCGGAACCCACAAACGATCCTTGAAATAGAGTAAACCATCGTCTTTCGCTTCGAGTTTAAGCTCAAGCTGATGTGGTAATTCCTTACCCATCAAATTTTGTGAAATACAAAATTGCTAAGCTTAAAGAACATGAGTTTGGAGATCAGATAGAGTTCAAACAGAATGAAGCTTGACTCGCTCCTTTCGACTAAGCGCATCGGCTACGACATTCGCCTTACCAGGATGGTAGCGAATCTCGCAATCGTAATCATTCAAGAGTTCAACCCAACGTCGTTGCCTCATGTTTAGCTCTTTCTGATTAAGAATATGCTGGAGACTTTTGTGGTCTGTGAAAACCACACACTTCGTTCCATAGAGGTAGTGTCTCCAGATTTTAAGCGCGAAAACCACAGCTCCTAACTCAAGATCATGAGTCGTATAGTTCTTCTCATGAATTTTCAATTGTCTAGATGCATATGCTATAACCTTACCTCGTTGCATGAGGACGCAACCAAGGCCTAAGTTGGACGCATCGCAATAGACAACGAAATCATCGCTTCCCTCGGGTAGAGATAGAACAGGAGCATTACATAACTTCTGCTTCAGCGTTTGGAATGCTTCTTCTTGCTTGGGTCCCCACTCAAAAGGCCTATTCTTCTGAGTCAAAGTAGTGAGTGGAACCGCAATCTTCGAGAAATTAGAAATGAATCGACGATAATAACCAGCAAGACCAAGAAAAGATCGAATCTCTGTAGGTGTCGTCGGTGTACTCCAATCCTTAATAGCAACAATCTTGGATGGATCCACATGAATACCCTGCTCGTTGACTATATGACCCAAGAACTGAACTTCTTTAAGCCAAAATTCACACTTGAAGAATTTAGCAAAAAGTTGTTCCTTCTTAAGGAGTTCCAATGTTAAGCGAAGGTGTTGCTCGTGATCGGCTCGAGACTTCGAATAAATGAGAATATCGTCGATGAACACAATAATGAACTTGTCTAAATAAGGTTTACAGACCCTATTCATTAAGTCCATAAAGATAGCTGGGGCATTCGTCAAACCAAAAGGCATGACAGTGAACTCGTAATGCCCATATCATGTGTGGAAAGCAGTTTTGGGAATATCTTTTTCGAGAACACGAAGTTGATGATACCCAGAATGCAGATCGATCTTAGAAAAACACGAAGCACCTTGCAGCTGGTCAAAGAGATCATCAATTCAAGGTAGGGGATATCGATTCTTGATGGTAAGCTTATTAAGCTCACGATAATCGATACACATTCGAAAAGACCCATCTTTCTTTTTCACGAAGAGGACAGGAGCTCCCTAAGGCGAAAAGCTCAGACGGATGAATCCTTTATCAGATAACTCTTGAAGCTGTTTCGATAACTCTTGCATCTCTGATGGTGCAAGACGATAAGGCGCTTTCGCAATCGGGTTGGCATTGGGTACAAGGTCAATATGAAATTCGACTTGACGAACTGGAGGCAAACCAGGCAGTTCATCAGTAAACACCTCTGGATAATCCCGAACAATCGAAATATCCTGAATACTCTTGCTCTTGCCTTTCTCCTCGGTGACATGTGCTAGAAAAGCAACATATCCTTTTCTCAAAAACCTCTGAGCTTCCATACACGACATAAGCTTCAGTCCACCTGAAGGTTTCTCGCCACGAACTTCTAGAATTTCGCCAGAAGACAAAGGGATACGAACAATCTTATCGAAGCAAACCACCTCAGCGTGGTGTTTGGTTAACCAATCCATTCCAATGATAACGTCGAAGCTCCCAAGTTGCATCGGCGTGAGGTCAATAGGAAAAAGATGGTTATCAAGGTTTAACTGACAACCACGAATAACAGAATCGAGAACAAGAGGTTTACCAGTAGCAACTTCGACAGATAAGGGTTTCCTCAATTTAGTTCTAGGTATCGCAAGCAAAGGTTCAAAAGATAACGAAACAAAACTTCTATCGGCACCAGAATCAAAGAGAATAAATGCAGGTCGATTGTTAACAAGAAACGTACCATTGACAACCTCGTTGTCAGCCCTCGCTTCGTTTGCATTCAAATTGTATGCTCGCCCTCGAGCAGGATTCACGTTGGCGTTGACGTTCGCATTCGGGTTCGCATTAGCATTCGCGTTTGCATTCATCAGCCTCGGACAGTTGTTGCGGAAGTGACCAAACTCTCTACAATTGAAACATGAACCTGGTGGGAATCTAGCAGCATTCCCTTGTACCGGAGCTTGAACCTGGGCACCCTGATTTTGTCCTAAATGACAAACATTGGCCAAATGCCCAAGTTTACCACACGTCGTGCACTGCTTACAAGCTTGTTGTGCAACATGATGACCGTTGCAGCGAGCACAATGTGGTGCGGTACCAGCTTACGCCTTCTTCGCAGGAGGTTGAGCCGGTGGGTTCTGATCAGTCTGTACCGTAACAGCAAAATTCTGGGCACCCTTTCGCTTCCTCGATTTCTTCGACGACTCACCTTCTTTACCCTTACCCTTTTTCTTGTCCTTCCCAGAATCAGTCGCCTTCTTTTTATCACCCTTGCGGGTGAGTTTACCCTTCCTGACTTGAGTCTTAGTCAGGGTAGCAGACAACTCGATCGCTTGATGAAGGGTAGTAGGATTAACACCGGTCACAATATCCAGCATAGAATCGGGTAGACCATCGATATATCTCTCGATTGCTTTCTCTGGTGGGGTAACCATGGTGGGACACAATAGACTGAGTTCCTCAAAACGATCCGTGTACGCACGGTGCTCAACCCCATCTTGCTTTAAATCGTCAAACTCTCCTTCATCATGAGAGCCCGAAGCTCTTCCCATGTTTGTGCCAACGCCACTTCGGCACCCCTATCGCGCATAATACCATTCCACCAGGTAAGCGCTCGCTTCTCAAACATGCTTGATGCAAATTCAACCTTACGCGCATTCGGACACTGCACATGCCTGAATGTGCTCTCGATACTCTCAAACCACTGCAGGAGCGTAGTTGCTCCTTGCGACCCAGAAAACTTTAGAGGCTTAGCAGAATTGAAATTCTTGAAATTACACTGTGCATTATTGTTGTTGTTATTATTATTGTTGTTGTATATCTCGTGGACTTGGGTCACAACACCGGGAAGCACAGCAGCCACTTGCTGAGAGACCAGGGCTGCGATTTCTTCAATAGTAAAAGATTGTGCTTCACGTCGAGGAGGCATGGTCTAACAAGGAGATATGAGAAACGAGTGAGGTTGATAATTAGGAAAAGCAAAAGGGGTATCGACAAAACACAAGGAAGGCGATCATTTGTTCGTTACCTCGAACAAACAAATGACACGCAGTGACTAATCAAAGTAAATGGGTCAATATAATGTATCGCCGAAGACATGCTCGCCTATAAGCGAACACTCACCCCAAGAGTTCCCAGGTAAGAGTGACTGGTCCGATTATGTGGATCTGTACAAACACTCTAGCCTTAGACAGAACACTCAGGGTACATGCATTCACTCTTCCAGTTTGCATGTGTTCACATTATTTAGACCCAAACTTTGACGAGATTTTGAAAACTTAAAGGGTTCAAAACCTTACAACAAAGGGTTCAAAACTTAGTAATCAATCATCCTAGAACAGATGATTAGTTTTCAAAGTGGATTCGAAAATTGTGTTCTCGTTGTGGTTATCACCTAAGGGTAGGTGACAGTTTTGTTTTAAAAATCTAAGCGCAAATTTCTTCGCGTTAGGGTCCTAAAAGTTATAGTCTAGGTCAAAGCATTACTAATAACCTAATTCCCTATAACCATTGGCTCTGATACCTCTTCTGTCACACCCCGACCGCGTTAAAACAACAAAACCGCGGCGGAAACGTCAGGGAGTGTCGTGGCAGAATTATCGTTTCATAACCATGGATACAAAAAGTGTTTCGTTTTATTGATAATATTAAACATTAACATTGTCTTAACACAAAACAAACAAGTTACATATCGACTAATATTGTTATTATGTCACTAAGGCCTCGTCCAAATCCTATGTGACTCATGCATCCTAGTAATCATCATGAAGCATCAATACCTGAAACATATGTAAAAACAAAGTCAGCAAAGAAATGCTGGCGAGTACGTAGGTTTTATAGGAGTGTCGGATTCATGGCTAGTTTAAATGTTGCAATACTTTGTTAAAAACCTTGTTTTGAAAAGAGTATAATATTGCAACTTAATTAACCAACTCAAATCAAGCGGGTTACCGTTTATAAAACCTCGTAGCCATGATTCTTAACCCAAAAACATTTGTTTTAGTAAAGCAAATTGTAAAACATCTCGTATTAAATTGTTAATAAAACTCGTATGGTTTATATCATTTCGAAAACCTCGTTTGTGTGACATCGTTCCAAAATCGTTTACCCAAGTGAACTAAATAACGCCACGGTATGTAATATGTTGAAAGCACTTATATATAAGAAGTACCAGCGGCGTATCTACCATGTTTTCACCACATTACCCCCGTCCCGTTATCTAAACACTTAACCAAAAACCAATCGTTTATCCAACTCGTTTAATCTCGTATGAATTGTTCCCAAATCGTTAATTCATTTAAATCGTTTAAATCATCCTCGTTTTTAGTGTGAAAACTATTTGTGGTCGCCTCGCTAATAACATTCAAACCTTCGTGACTCGACTCTCTCGCTCTCGCATTAATAAACCACCAAAGGGTAAATTAACATTCGGATTCAGTCATTACCCACCTAACCCACACACAACCATGGGTGCAGTACGATAATGGGATTTGTCAGATCCTATGGTACCATAACCTAATACTGGTCGGCTTGATCAATGCTAATGAATGCCATTCGTTATGTAAATACAACCAACTAGTTTATTCACTTTATTGAAATTGTTATTAGTTTAGTATAAACCATCTTAATCGTTTTTGAAATCATTGTTATAATATCGAAAATCGTTTTGAAAACCATCGTTATAACCTTGAAAACATTTAGCACATATGAATCACCCCAAAACAATTGAAAACAGTAAAATAGGAGAACTATGTACTCACATAGTTACCACAAAACATGTAAAAAGAGGGGATCTATGTACTCACTTGGAGTGCAAAGTATCCTCAATCAATAGAACTTCAACAAACTCAAGTAAACCAGAGAAATCAAACAGCACCTAGTAATCGAATCACTAGTCAAACAATAGACGCCAAATCGGAAGATCGGATAGAATGAGGTCTTGTAAACCAAATGAGTGTTGGAACTCATGTGATATGGTTTAACAAAGCCTACATCCTGAATCGGAACCTAACCTAAGTGATTTCGACCCATCGCGACCCATTAAGGTAGCTTACGCTACTTTAACGCGTCGTGCTCCCAAAAGCGCATTCGAGACGTCTAACTAGTCCTATGACAAGTGTTATATGCCTAAACATGTTTAAATATTTTGCATAATCAGTTACGTGACAAAATTTTATGTTACATATGCTTAATTACCAATTATGCATGAAAAGGGCAGTTTGGTCATTTACCTAAGGCATATAAACTACTTATCATACAACTAATTAAACCTAAGTGACCATAAGGTATAACCTCGGAAGGTTATTCCCTATGCAACTATGGTCACTAAACATGTTCGGTCGGATCCTAATGATCGACCAAACGGGTCGTGTTCGAAAGTCTAAGCGGGTGTTTAGTCCGCTTGACTTACGACTCCACACAAGCACAAAACTAAAAGTGACGAGCTAAACATGCTAGAACATGTTTAGTTAAGTTAGAAAACAGGTTTTGATATCAAAACAAACGGTTTTGATACCCAAGAGTAGTTTGGTTACAAAATACGCATAAATACGCATTTTGGCCGAAACTACGACTCGTCACTACGCCTAGTCAACGTGGTAATCAGTAGGTATAGTCACAAGGGACTATAACCGTTGTGATTACGCTCACGTTGCAAAGTTCAACGGAACTTTGTGTTGACCATTGACTGGTCAAAGCTGAAAGTCAAACTTGTTTGACTTTCATGCTTGAAATACAAGAACAAGCAAGAAGAGGACTTACAAAGGGTCCAAGAAGGATGTTTGATCTAAAATAGCTCAGATATGAAGTGCAAACACCCCAACTTAGTGCTGATTTCAGATTCAAGTGTGAGAATGGAGTGAAGTGGGGGTTGCTATTTATAGTAAGTTAGGAGTTCTAGGATCATTCCAAGTGTTGTGAAGCTCAAATCTTGGCCATACACTTGTTAATCTAAGTTTAGGCACTAGCAAAACAGGCAAACAAGTCCATAGATTGCAAAAACCATGTCCAAAACCAGTTGCAACAGCTGGAATGAAAGTTTCTGAATTCTGTGGTGCTGGAACAAGCTTACGGACCGTAAGGCTATGGTCCATATGGTCCGTAAGGGACCTGCAGACCAGACACTTTCACTTATTTACAGTTTAGCCGCTGCACCTTGTTTTGTTGCGTATCGGCACTTCTAACACCCGTCAAACCCATTTTCAAGCTCCACAATGATGTTAAAACATAGGGAACATGAAATATGCTTGAAAAAATCTCGGGTGTCGGTTCGTTTGGCCGCACGGTTGCGTTGTTCGGTTAATTACGACGGGAGTCGTAACGAACGCGTGTACGATATAAATTGGGAAACGAATGAAGTTTTAGCATCCCAATCACTAAAATAAAATATTTTAATGATTACATAAATTTTTGGATGTCCGGATATATTCAGAACGTAAGATATGCGCGAAAATGCAAACTTGTGCACTTTTTGACGCTTTTAGTCCCTGAATGACCAATAAAGTTTGTTTAAGCGTACCGAACCCCTTAAAGCCTATTTCTAAGCTATGTAAAGGATATTTAGGGTATGTTTAACTTATGATCAAGTTCCAGAGTGTTCGTTACCATACAAATCGGTATAGTTTTGCAGTTTGACACAAATAGTCCCTGCGATCGAACAAACTTGATTTCAACACACCAAACCATCCAGAACTTATTTCTAAGTTATGTGGAGGTTATTTAGGGTATGTTAAGCCTATGTCACTATTCCGGAGTGTTTGTTGCATTAAACTGGTTATATTTACGCATCAGTGCACGTATAACCTTCCAGAAAGCGATTTAGAGCTTGAAATCGGAATTGAATCTAATTGTAAAATCACCAAACACAATACACACATAATAACATCAAAACACATATAGTAACAACAAATCACATTGTTTTATTAATAATCATCATTGTTTTTCATCGTACATCGATTACAGAGTACAGTTGTCACAGTCTCCCCTACTTCATGAAATTTCGTCCTGAAATTTTATTTAGAGGAAGCTTGTGAAAACAAATGCGGATATTTCACCTTCATCTGGTCCTCACATTCCCAAGTAAACTCTGGGCCACATTTGGATTCCCAGCGAACTTTGACCAAATGAATCCGTTTGTTCTTCAACTTTTTTAAAGTATGGTCCACGATCTCCACTGGTTTTTGACAAAGTGCATCGTTTCATCGATTCGGATCTCGTCGAGAGGAATGTGAAGGCCAGCGTCGGCTAAACACTTTCTCAAATTGGACACGTGAAAAGTCGGGTGAATATTTCCAAGCTCTGGAGGTAGCTCTAATCGATAGGCAACCTTCCCAATTCTTTCCACAATCTTAAATGGTCCAACATATCGAGGTGCAAGCTTTCCTTTCCTTCCAAATCTCACCACTCCCGTCCAAGGTGACACCTTGAGTAGGACACGGTCTCCGACTTGAAATTCTAAGGGCTTGCGTCGTAAATCCGCATAACTCTTTTGACGGCATCTAGCTTTCACAAGATTATCGCGAATTTTCTTGTTTTTGTCTGTTGTTTCCAGAACGAGCTCAGGTCCAGTAAGCTGAGCTTCACCAGTCTCGTTCCAACAGACAGGTGAACGACATTTTCGACCGTAGAGAGCTTCGAATGGTGCCATTTTAATGCTAGCATGATAACTATTGTTGTAAGAGAACTCGATCAATGACAGATGAGAATCCCAATTACCACCAAAGTCTATCACGCATGCTCTAAGCATATCCTCCAAAGTTTGAATCGTCCTTTCAGATTGACCATCTGTTTGGGGATGATAAGCAGTGCTTAGATTCAGTTGGGTTCCCAAAGCAGATTGCATGTTCTTCCAGAAATGAGATGAAAATCGAGCATCATGATCGGAAATGATATCCAAAGGAACACCATGTCGAGATATTATCTCATCAACATAAATCTTTGCAAGTTTATCAGCAGATAGATCCTCGTGAATCGGAATAAAATAAGCTGATTTCGTTAATCGATCAATAACAACCCAAATAGCATCATGACCTTTAGACGTACGCGGTAACTTAGTGATGAGATCCATCGCAATGTTCTCCAACTTCCAAACCGGTATCTTTGGTTGTACAAGCAAACCAGAAGGTCGTTGATGTTCAGCCCTGACTTTGAGACAAGTTAGGCATTTTGATACATACAAGGCAACATCCTTCTTCATACCAGGCCACCAGTACTGAGTACAAAGATCCTTGTACCTTTTATCAGCACCGGGATGGATAGAATATCGAGACTTGTGAGATTCGTCCATCACTAGGGTGCGAAGATCGTCTTGTTTCGGAACCCACAAACGATCCTTGAAATAGAGTAAACCATCGTCTTTCACTTCGAGTTTAAGCTCAAGCTGATGTGGTAATTCCTTACCCATCAAATTTTGTGAAATACAAAATTGCTGAGCTTGAAGAACATGAGTTTGGAGATCAGATAGAGTTCAAACAGAATGAAGCTTGACTCGCTCCTTTCGACTAAGCGCATCGGCTACGACATTCGCCTTACCAGGATGGTAGCGAATCTCGCAATCGTAATCGTTCAAGAGTTCAACCCAACATCGTTGCCTCATGTTTAGCTCTTTCTGATTAAGAATATGCTGGAGACTTTTGTGGTCTGTGAAAACCTCACACTTCGTTCCATAGAGGTAGTGTCTCCAGATTTTAAGCGCGAAAACCACAGCTCCTAACTCAAGATCATGAGTCGTATAGTTCTTCTCATGAATTTTCAATTGTCTAGATGCATATGCTATAACCTTACCTCGTTGCATGAGGACGCAACCAAGGCCTAAGTTGGACGCATCGCAATAGACAACGAAATCATCGCTTCCCTCAGGTAGAGATAGAACAGGAGCATTACATAACTTCTGCTTCAGCGTTTGGAATGCTTCTTCTTGCTTGGGTCCCCACTCAAAAGGCCTATTCTTCTGAGTCAAAGTAGTGAGTGGAACCGCAATCTTCGAGAAATTAGAAATGAATCGACGATAATAACCAGCAAGACCAAGAAAAGATCGAATCTCTGTAGGTGTCGTCGGTGTACTCCAATCCTTAATAGCAACAATCTTGGATGGATCCACATGAATACCCTGCTCGTTGACTATATGACCCAAGAACTGAACTTCTTTAAGCCAAAATTCACACTTGGAGAATTTAGCAAAAAGTTGTTCCTTCTTAAGGAGTTCCAATGTTAAGCGAAGGTGTTGCTCGTGATCGGCTCGAGACTTCGAATAAATGAGAATATCGTCGATGAACACAATAATGAACTTGTCTAAATAAGGTTTACAGACCCTATTCATTAAGTCCATAAAGATAGCTGGGGCATTCGTCAAACCAAAAGGCAAGACAGTGAACTCGTAATGCCCATATCTTGTGTGGAAAGCAGTTTAGGGAATATCTTCTTCGAGAACACGAAGTTGATGATACCCAGAATGCAGATCAATCTTAGAAAAACACGAAGCACCTTGCAGCTGGTCAAAGAGATCATCAATTCAAGGTAGGGGATATCGATTCTTGATGGTAAGCTTATTAAGCTCACGATAATCGATACACATTCGAAAAGACCCATCTTTCTTTTTCACCAAGAGGACAGGAGCTCCCTAAGGCGAAAAGCTCAGACGGATGAATCCTTTATCAGATAACTCTTGAAGCTGTTTCTATAACTCTTGCATCTCTGATGGTGCAAGACGATAAGGTGCTTTCGCAATCGGGTTGGCATTGGGTACAAGGTCAATATGAAATTCGACTTGATGAAATGGAGGCAAACCAGGCAGTTCATCAGGAAACACCTCTGGATAATCCCGAACAATCGGAATATCCTGAATACTCTTGCTCTTGCTTTTTTCCTCGGTGACATGTGCTAGAAAAGCAACATATCCTTTTCTCAAAAACCTATGAGCTTCCATTCACGACATAAGCTTCAGTCCACCTGAAGGTTTCTCGCCACGAACTTCTAGAATTTCGCCAGAAGAAAAAGGGATACGAACAATCTTATCGAAGCAAACCACCTCAGCGTGGTGTTTGGTTAACCAATCCATTCCAATGATAACGTCAAAGCTCCCAAGTTGCATCGGCGTGAGGTCAATAGGAAAAAGATGGTTATCAAGGTTTAACTGACAACCACGAATAACAGAATCGGGAACAAGAGGTTTACCAGTAGCAACTTCGACAGATAAGGGTTTCCTCAATTTAGTTCTGGGTATCACAAGCAAAGGTTCAAAAGATAACGAAACAAAACTTCTATCGGCACAAGAATCAAAGAGAATAGATGCAGGTCGATTGTTAACAAGAAACGTACCATTGACAACCTCGTTGTCAGCCCTCGCTTCGTTTGCATTCAAATTGTATGCTCGCCCTCGAGCAGGATTCACGTTGGCGTTGGCGTTGACGTTCACATTCGGGTTCGCATTAGCATTCGCGTTTGCATTCATCAGCCTCGGACAGTTGTTGCGGAAGTGACCAAACTCTCTACAATTGAAACATGAACCCGGTGGGAATCTAGCAGCATTCCCTTGTATCGGAGCTTGAACCTGGGCAACCTGATTTTGTCCTAAATGACAAACATTGGCCAAATGCCCAAGTTTACCACACGTCGTGCACTGCTTACAAGCTTGCTGTGCAACATGATGACCGTTGCAGCGAGCACAATGTGGTGCGGTACCAGCATACGCCTTCTTCGCAGGAGGTTGAGCCGGTGGGTTCTGATCAGTCTGTGCTGTAACAGCAAAATTCTGGGCATCCTTTCGCTTCCTCGATTTCTTCGACGACTCACCTTCTTTACCCTTACCCTTTTTCTTGTCCTTCCCAGAATCAACCGCCTTCTTTTTATCACCCTTGCGGGTGAGTTTACCCTTCCTGACTTGAGTCTCAGTTAGGGTAGCAGACAACTCGATCGCTTGATGAAGGGTAGTAGGATTAACACCGGTCACAATATCCAGCATAGAATCAGGTAGACCATCGATATATCTCTCGATTGCTTTCTCTGGTGGGGTAACCATGGTGGGACACAATAGACTGAGTTCCTCAAAACGATCCGTGTACGCACGGTGCTCAGCCCCATGTTTCTTTAAATCGTCAAACTCTCGTTCCAAAGCTCGAATTTCGTGACGGGGACAAAACTCCTTCATCATGAGAGCCCGAAGCTCTTCCCATGTTTGTGCCAACGCCACTTCGGCACCCCTATCGCGCATAATACCATTCCACCAGGTAAGCGCTCGCTTCTCAAACACGCTTGATGCAAATTCAACCTTACGCGCATTCGAACACTGCACATGCCTGAATGTGCTCTCGATACTCTCAAACCACTGCTGGAGCGCAGTTGCTCCTTGCGACCCAGAAAACTTTAGAGGCTTAGCAGAATTGAAATTATTGAAATTACACTGTGCGTTATTGTTGTTGTTATTATTATTGTTGTTGTATATCTCGTGGACTTGGGTCACAACACCGGGAAGCACAGCAGCCACTTGCTGAGAGACCAGGGCTGCGATTTCTTCAATAGTAAAAGATTGTGCTTCACGTCGAGGAGGCATGGTCTAACAAGGAGATATGAGAAACGAGTGAGGTTGATAATTAGGAAAAGCAAAAGGGGTATCGACAAAACACAAGGAAGGCGATCATTTGTTCGTTACCTCGAACAAACAAATAACACGCAGTGACTAATCAAAGTAAATGGGTCAATATAATCTATCGCCGAAGACATGCTCGCCTATAAGTGAACACTCACCCCAAGAGTTCCCAGGTAAGAGTGACTGGTCCGATTATGTGGATCTGTACAAACACTCTAGCCTTAGACAGAAAACTCAGGGTACATGCATTCACTCTTCCAGTTTGCATGTGTTCACATTATTTAGACCCAAACTTTGACGAGATTTTGAAAACTTAAAGGGTTCAAAACCTTACAACAAAGGGTTCAAAACTTAGTAATCAATCATCCTAGAACAGATGATTAGTTTTCAAAGCGGATTCGAAAATTGTGTTCTCATTGTGGTTATCACCTAAGGGTAGGTGACAGTTTTGTTTTAAAAATCTAAAAGCAAATTTCTTCGCGTTAGGGTCCTAAAAGTTATAGTCTAGGTCAAAGCATTACTAATAACCTAATTCCCTATAACCATTGGCTCTGATACCTCTTCTGTCACACCCTGACCGCGTTAAAACAACAAAACCGTGGCGGGAACGTCGGGGAGTGTCGTGGCAGAATTATCGTTTCATAACTAAGGATACAAAAAGTGTTTCGTTTTATTGATAATATTAAACATTAACATTGTCTTAACACAAAACAAACAAGTTACATATCGAATAATATTGTTATTATGTCACTAAGGCCTCGTCCAGATCCTACGTGACTCATGCATCCTAGTAATCATCATCAAGCATCAATACCTGAAACATATGTAAAAACAAAGTCAGCAAAGAAATGCTGGCGAGTACATAGGTTTTATAGGAGTGTCGGATTCATGACTAGTTTAAATGTTGCAATACTTTGTTAAAAACCTTGTTTTGAAAAGAGTATAATATTGCAACTTAATTAACCAACTCAAATCAAGCGGGTTACCGTTTATAAAACCTCGTAGCCATGATTCTTAACACTTAACCAAAAACCAATCGTCTATCCAACTCGTTTTCACCACATTACCACATTACCCCCGTCCCGTTATCTAAACACTTAACCAAAAACCAATCGTTTACCCAACTCGTTTAATCTCGTATGAATCGTTCCCAAATCGTTAATTCGTTTAAATCATTTAAATCATCCTCGTTTTAAGTGTGAAAACTATTTGTGGTCGCCTCGCTGATAACATTCAAACCTTCGTGACTCGACTCTCTCGCTCTCGCATTAATAAACCACCAAAGGGTAAATTAACATTCAGATTCAGTCATTACCCACCTAACCCACACATAACCATGGGTGCAGTACGATAATGGGATTTGTCAGATCCTATTGTACCATAACCTAATATTGGTCGGGTTGACCAATGCTAATGAATGCCATTCGTTATGTAAATACAACCAACTAGTTTATTCACTTTATTGAAATCGTTATTAGTTTAGTATAAACCATCTTAATCGTTTTTGAAATCATCGTTATAATATCGAAAATCGTTTTGAAAACCATCGTTATAACCTTGAAAACTTTTAGCACATATGAATCACCCCAAAACAATTGAAAACAGTAAAATAGGGGAACTATGTACTCACATAGTTACCACAAAACATGTAAAAAGAGGGGATCTATGTACTCACTTGGAGTGCAAAGTATCCTCAATCAATAGAACTTCAACAAACTCGAGCAAACCAGAGAAATCAAACAGCACCTAGTAATCGAATCACTAGTCAAACAATAGACGCCTAAATCGAAAGATCGGATAGATTGAGGTCTTGTAAACCAAATGAGTGTTGGAACTCATGTGATATGGTTTAACAAAGCCTACATCCTGAATCGGAACCTAACCTAAGTGCTTTTGACCCATCCCGACCCATTAAGGTAGCTTACGCTACTTTAATGCGTCGTGCGCGCAAAAGCGCATTCGAGACGTCTAACTAGTCCTATGAAAAGTGTTATATGCCTAAACATGTTTAAATATGTTGCATAATCAGTTACGTGACAAAAGTTTATGTTACATATGCTTAATTACCAATTATGCATGAAAAGGGCATTTTGGTCATTTACCTAAGGCATATAAACTACTTATCATACAACTAATTAAACCTAAGTGACCATAAGGTATAACCTCGGAAGGTTATTCCCTATGCAACTATGGTCACTAAACATGTTTGGTCGGATCCTAATGATCAACCAAACGGGTCGTGTTCGAAAGTCTAAGCGGGTGTTTAGTTCGCTTGACTTACGACTCCACACAAGCACAAAACTAAAAGTGACGAGCTAAACATGCTAGAACATGTTTAGTTAAGTTAGAAAACAAGTTTTGATATCAAAACAAACGGTTTTGATACCCAAGAGTAGTTTGGCTACAAAATATGCATAAATACGCATTTTGGCTGAAACTACGACTTGTCACTACGCCTAGTCAACGTGGTAATCAGTAGGTATAGTCACAAGGGACTATAACCATCGTGATTACGCTCACGTTGCAAAGTTCAACGGAACTTTGTGTTGACCATTGACAGGTCAAAGCTGAAAGTCAAACTTGTTTGACTTTCATGCTTGAAATACAAGAACAAGCAAGAAGAGGACTTACAAAGGGTCCAAGAAGGATGATTGATCTAAAATAGCTCAGGTATGAAGTGGAAACACCCCAACTTAGAGTTGATTTCAGATTCAAGTGTGAGAATGGAGTGAAGTGGGGGTTGCTATTTATAGTAAGTTAGGAGTTCTAGGATCATTCCAAGTGTTGTGAAGCTCAAATCTTGGCCATACACTTGTTAATCTAAGGTTGGGCACTAGCAAAACAGGCAAACAGGTCCATAGATTGCAAAAACCATGTCTAAAACCAGTTGCAACAGCTGGAATGGAAGTTTCTGAATTCTGTGGTGCTGGCACAAGCTTACGGACCATAAGGCTATGGTCCATACGGTCCGTAAGGGACCTGCAGACCAGACACTTTCACTTATTTACAGTTTAGCCCCTGCACCTTGTTTCGTTGCGTATCGGCACTTCTAACACCCGTCAAACCCATTTTCAAGCTCCACAATGATGTTAAAACATAGGGAACATTAAATATGCTTGAAAACATCTCGGGTTTCGGTTCGTTTGGCCGCACGGTTGAGTTGTTCGGTTAATTACGACGGGAGTCGTAACGAACGCGTGTACGATCCAAATTGCGAAACGAATGAAGTTTTAGCATCCCAATCACTAAAATAAAATATTTTAATGCATACATAAATTTTTGGATGTCCGGATATATTCAGAACGTAAGATATGCGCGAAAATGCAAACTTGTGCACTTTTTGACGCTTTTAGTCCCTGAATGACCAATAAAGTTTGTTTTAGCGTACCGAACCCCTCAAAGCCTATTTCTAAGCTATGTAATGGATATTTAGGGTATGTTTAACTTATGATCAAGTTCCAGAGTGTTCGTTACCATACAAATTGGTATAGTTTTGCAGTTTGACACAAATAGTCCATGCGATCGAACAAACTTGATTTCAACACACCAAACCATCCAGAACTTATTTCTAAGTTATGTGGAGGTTATTTAGGGTATGTTAAGCCTATGTCACTATTCCGGAGTGTTTGTTGCATTAAACTGGTTATATTTACGCATCAGTGCGCATATAACCTTCCAGAAAGCGATTTAGAGCTTGAAATCGGAATTCAATCTAATTGTAAAATCACCAAACACAATACACACATAATAACATCAAAACACATATAGTAACACCAAATCACATTTTTTTATTAATAATCATCATTGTTTTACATGGTACATCGATTACAGAGTACAGTTGTCACATTATGTTCAATTTCTGATGATTTCATCATAATGGAATTTTGACTTTGAAAAAGGAGGAATATTATGAAGAAAGTTGATTGGACCATTAACAAAATGGGGCCCACAAGAATGAAAAGGTGTCATGTGACCAGCAGTATTCTCCAATCAAAATTCAGTTTCAAAAATTTAGAAGATTGAAGAAATTGCAAGTTGAGGAGGCATTACCACGATTACACGATCAACCGTCATTAAACATTTTGATACCCATGATCCAACGGTTACATTCTGAACCGCATTTCACATCACATTATCTAATGGTAATAAAGGTAATTAATGATATTTTAACCGCTATTACAAGCCACGTTCCGTGTCCCCTCAACTCCATAAACCCACAAATCTCTGCTAAAACCCTCACTATATAAGTCAACCTTATCAGAAATTCACAAATCACTCACCTTCTTCCTCACAAAACCTTAAACCTCGAAATCCCTTGTTTTCACTCAAAATCCAAAATTCCCAAATATCAAACCCTAACTCACAAAATCAAGCAATGGCAGAAGTAAACCTCAACATTCCAATTGTTCAACATGATGTACCTTTTATTAAAGACACATAATTCTTACCAATGAAAGAAAATAACCTGCTGATGAATACAAAGCATTCAGAATATGATGAAAGATGTCAACTTTTGATAGAATATCTCATAAGATGTCTAATCTCAAATGCATTAACCAAGGGAAGAGAAGTACCAGAAAGATTATTGTAGCAATTTGTTCACACCTTCAGTGAAGATGGAGAAAATCAGGTCTCTGCTCATATTTGGGGAAATGTTTCAGTCACATTAACTCCTGCAAGGGTAAGAGAATGGCTCGAACTTCTAGTTTTTGATAACTACATTGAAGCACCAAAAAGAGAAGATTT
The DNA here is from genome assembly GCA_030545235.1 of Helianthus tuberosus. Taxonomy (NCBI): domain Eukaryota; kingdom Viridiplantae; phylum Streptophyta; class Magnoliopsida; order Asterales; family Asteraceae; genus Helianthus; species Helianthus tuberosus. Next base: position 51,703 of record JARYGA010007966.1, on the reverse strand, counting down.
GATAAGCTTTATCATTGAGCTTGGTTACAAGAACAAGAAAATTAACAAGATTGGAGCAGTCAGAAGAAATGAAATGCCAGCTTTCTGGCAAGTGATGATGGAAGTGTTGAACAAATGCCTCACATCAAAGATAGGAGGAGCTAATCATGTTAGTCAAGCAATTCTGTCAATCATGTATGGACTCATAACAGGGTTCAAACTTGATTATGGGACATAAATTTTCAACCTACTCAAAAGATCATTCCTTACAAAAAATGGAAGAGTAACCTCACATCTACCATATCCAAGGTTCATTTCAATTTTCATTTCTGAAACTTTTGCTGAAAGAAACATAGAGATTCCAATTTTGGAAGATGTCTGGAGTTCAAACACAATGAAAGCATGGAATGCCAATCATGGATGGGAATCAGATAAAGATGTTCATGAATTACAAGAAAGCATGCTATGCCTCATTGCAATAGACTCACAATACAGACTACAACATGAAGAACTTCTTGCCAAATTAGATACTCCAACAGAAGATCCTAGCAAAGACGTCTTTAACTGCTCTTCTTCACCAAAAGAAGAAGAGGTTGAGAAGTCCTGGACATCAGAAACAGAGCCACAAGAGGAGAAGGAATTCTGATGATAACAAACTCACTAGAAAATAAGACAGAAACAGAATATGCTGAAAGTCGTCAGATTCCTGAAGCTGGAACTCATTTTGAGTTTGAAATTCATCAAGAAACAGAACATCAACATTATGAAGAATCTCATGTTGCTAGAGGAACTCATGAAGAGGCTAAAGATCAACACTATGAAGAATCTCACTTTCCTGGTACAACAAATGAAGCTACTGAAGTTGTACATCTTGATGAATCTCAAATTGCTGGTACAGACTCTCTTTTAAACACAGTTTTAGTTGATACTTCTTTTAAAAAGAACAAACTCAGAAGATTCAATTAATGTTTCTTACAAAGTAGAATATAGAAACACTGTTGTTAATGAGGAGGTTACTAGTTCCACTCATCTCAACTCTGAATCAGAAAATGAGGAAGAGGTTGAGTTCTCAACAGATAGAGATTAGGAAACTGATCAAGGAAATCTGGTAAAAGGTAATCTATTTACCTCAACAACTTATGGAGGATCATACACTGATATGATTCAAGGAAATAAGGAAATCCAGGATGAAAATCTGTTTTTCACCTCTGGTGGAGATGATTCTTGCACACTTAAGGTTGTACCAGATTCTGGTAAAGCCAAAAGTGATCCAATCTTTTCCAAAACAACTGCAAATGTGTTTATAGCTGGAATGCTAGCAGGAACATCTGTTGTCCCAAATATACCTGAATCACCCATGACACAAGAAAAATCTGGAAACTGTCTTAGAAAATGTTTACAAAGCCTGCAAAAAGAGTCTTGTAGAAAAAAAGTTTGATTTGTTGCTATCAGAGATACAAGGTCAAAGGGCAGATATGAAGACCTTATCAGAATCAGTGGAAGTCATAAGGGAACAAACTGAAAGAAACACTGAAGCACTAAAGTCTCTATAGAAGCTAAAGGAAAAGCCACCAGAAACCAGCATTTCTGCATCAGAAATTCAAAACATTTTCACAGAAATGGAGAAGATCAAGACACAAGTTACAAATGCTATGGAGTCAAGGCAACCAAGAAGTGCAAACAAAGTCTTGGATGAAGTCACCATTCTAAGGGCAATCAACAACAGTATCACAGATGCCCTTGAAAAGTTGATAAAAGAATAGGCTGCCATGCAGGAGAAAAATCAAACTGAATTTGCAGAAGTTCAAAAAAGCATATCCAGCAACTCAAATCTGGTAGGAGAAGTGTACCATCTTATGAAGAGAATGCACTTCAACATTGCCAGATTGGCTAAGCTTGATCCCAAAGAAATCATGAAGGCAATTCCTGTTGAACAATCTCAACAAGAAATTCCAAAGTCAACCCCACAACAATCATCTGCTACACCAATCACTGAAGCTGGAACCACTATAATGGGTCCACCTCCTAATATTTCAAAAGGTGAAATGCTGAAAAGGTTAGCAACTTCCAAACCTCAAGTTATCACAAATTTGAAACTCATAACTTCTCAAACTGGTCCAAAACCAACTTCTTCTGATGACACTGCCATAAGTAAATTGATGAATCTGCAAACAATGAATGAATGGGAACAAGAAGCTGATTCAAGAAAACCATGGATTGTCAAAAGAAAAATCTCTAAAACTCAATCTGTCATGGTTAGAGAGATTGACAGGGATATTATGATATTCCCTGAATACAATCTGGTGAAGTACTATTGGTCAAATGAAGATGTACCAGAAAAGTCACCAACTCCTTACAGATTGGCTATAAGGGAAGAAAGGTTAGAAAGAGGTCCAAGAAGCATTCACTACACCAATGTGAATCTAGTAATAAGAATTATGAAAGTGGATGAAGTAAAAAATGGAACTGATGGTGTTGGAGGAACTTATCTACAGAACAGATACACACTTCTTAGAGAAAATGGTAAAGAAGAAAAAGTGACTGATGGAGACCTTGCTGATCAATTGCATCCTCTGGATATTCTGTTCATGAAGGATCACTATGAAAAAAGAAAAAGGGAAACACAAAGAGATCAAAAGTGCTTTGAAAAGCATATCAAATGCTGGAATAAAGCTATTTGAAAGAGTTTCTTTCTCTGACTTTAATTTATGTATCAACTATGATTATGTGCACAACAAAAAGGTCTATCTTAGTGCACCAGACATAAGCATTCCCTTAGAGCTGATAGAAGATGCAAGATCTGGAGACATCATTGAACTACCAAAGATAAGAGATAGACATAACTACAGTGTAGTCTACATAGATTTTGAGAAGAACAAGGCTCTGTTCAGAAGTGTTGATATCTGCAAGTACTCAAATCAGACTCTGAAGTTTATTATGAAATGCATGAATAAGAGACAAGAACAACTTCAGAAGATAGGCATGAACAAAGAGAATCAAAGGCAGGAAATAGAACAAATGATTGAAGAATGGATTCAAGCAAGAGGCTGGTACAAAGAGATGTATGACATCTGCAACAAATACATCTCTTACAAGAAGAAATTGAAGGATGGAGATGTACTAAAGAGGGCAAAGCTGTTTTGAAGAACATGTTTGTTTAAATTTTATTTCATCATGTAATTTGTTTTTCAGAATAGTAGTAACTTGTTTGATTTGCAATATTTAAGTTTCCACTCTTTGGGAAATTTTCTATTCATGAGATAGTTCATTTTCTTACAATACTTAGGGGGAAACTGTTAGGAAACTTTATTTGAAAGTATTGAAGAAAATCAAATTCAGCCTAATCTACGAAGAAGATAAAGTCATGAAGATCAATCAACAAGAAGATAACCAGATAGGGCAACTGAAAAGAACAACATCTACTTCAAAGAATCATAAGCTGATCAAGGAACTGAAGAAGATTATCAGAAAAGGCCATTCTGATGGATCTGATGATATTTCTGATGAAATATCATCAGTTTCTGGCAAATCTGATCATCAGACTTTCTGATGATTTGTTCACCAGAATTTCTGATGAAGTGGTTATCAGAAATTCTGATATAACCCCACTTGTCTAAAAATCAGTTCCACCGTGCTACAATAACCGAAGCAACTTGACATTATTGGATATCATGATGAAAAAGGCAACTTGACTGTTGGATTCAATGAATATGTTAAGAAGCTACTTTTTGCAGGACATATACATGAATAAACAAATGTTTATTCATGTATCCAAGGCCTCTATAAATTGAAGGCTCATCAAGCAGAGGACAATGAGTTAAACTAAGCATTCAATACATACAACAAAAACTCCATTGTCCTTTCACCTCAGAATTCACAAGTATTCATCTGTAATAGATAATAATCTTACAATTACCTTGTAAACCATTTTGTTTCAAAGTGATATAAACTTGAAAATTCTGTAGGTCTTGTTTCTTGAAAGTCTAATTTCTATTTTCGCACAGTATTTTCATATTTGTTGAAATCACTTGCCATATTACGTGAAAAGAAGTTTTTAAGTCTAAACTGGGACCAATAGTTTTAGGTATTTAACATACAATGGTTGATCTTCCTTTTGAACTGATACTTCTCCAAATTTTAATCAAGATTGATACCAAAATCAATACATCGATTCAAGTTGGTATCTAAACAATGGTGTGATGGCCTGTCATCTTCTGAATTTGCTTTCAAACGTGGTTGTTATGTTGAAGACTATCTGGTAATATTTTATTGTTTTATAGTCTTTACTTTATAGTACGATTAGTTTTGTTAACAACTCCTTTTGCTATTAATCTCATATGTGTATAATCTATTTTTTTTAGAAAATGCTCCAAGAACAAGGTTCCTTCATTACTTCTTCTGTTTTGTTGGAATTGTGGTCGCGTCAACTCATTGAACTTTATACGTTTGATGATCAACAACTAACTCAGAATAATTTAAACGTTTCCGAGGAGGTGGTGATAATTCAAAACGGTGAACGTACTGTGTATCAAGTTTACGATGATGACAACTAACAGCGTTGTTCACATCAAATAATTAGGTTTTCGTCCATGGATTAATCCTTCTTTTTATTTGTTCAATATTAAAATTATTGTCCGCGGTGTTCTCAGTTTCAAATCGTCGCTACATGGTTCTAAGTTATAATCTAAATAATATATAACTATTTTGCTTCTTAGTATTAGTAATGTGCGATCACAATCGACAATTTATGATACAATATAATCGTAACAAATTCTTCATTTTTCTTAAAATCTATTATTAAATGTAATCAGTAATTATTTTTTATAATATTTTATTTTATAGTATGAGTAATGATAATTTATAAATATTCGTATTCAATATTTTATCATTTGATTATTTTATCAAATGATGTCCTATACTTTATACTTAATATGCCTAATATATATACTTTCTATAAATAAGTTAATATGGTGTTTGAATATAAACATTTAATCATTTTGTCTATTCACTTTCATTGTTGTTTTTCCTTGTCAAACCAACAAGAATTTTGTTGGCATTTAACTATAGTCTTACTCTTTTGTTGCTTATCATATCAAGCCTTCTACTTAACATTTATTCTCAGGTATGTTCAAAACTCTTTTAAAGTTACATGCTCATGTTATAGAAAATGTTATTTTAGATTTCCGTATTTGTGTACTATTGTTGTCTTTAGTCGAATTCAATACATTAACAAGATTTTTAACATTCATACATATACTTATATATTGTTTCAAAAACTTCACATCATCCATAGATGGACATATTAACTAAACATAAACAAAGTACCACTAACGTGTTCATACGCAAATATATGCATAACCCAAAAAACCATAAGCAATAACAACCCATAAACCAACAAACAAACCTACTACTATCCTTCCACACATTTGTCTTAAATTCGATCCACATTTGTTAACTCCAGCACCTGTGTTGAAGTAACAAAGTTGAAGTGAAGAATGTCACCTTTCTTCAAACTATTTGTGGACATAAATTTACCCCACTTCACCATTGTGTAACGTGGTGCGTCACCATTTTTTTCTATTTCCACTTTGTTAATTATCATTTTGCTCTCCAAAGTCTGAATCTTCAATGCATGAAGCTTCTTTGTAAGACCTGGTCTCCTCGCTACCGCAACCGGAAGACGCTACATAAAATATGTTACATACCATTATTAGAAGCTACCCTATAATTCATATAAAAGTTCTTACAACTCAGGATACAAATTATCATACCAATCTATTTTCTCCGTTTCGGGTATACTCATATTTTTATGGATCAACTTCAGCCTTTTTTCGTTTTCCACTATCACGTCTAGTTTGCTTTTCTTGTCCAACTTTCGATACCTTCTCACAGTAGTTTTTAACCTTTCAAGTTGAATATCAATAAAAATCAATAAATAATTCTAATTGTGGGCCTACCGCAATCACTCATAGGTGTATTACACATTTGAATAAAGCAAACGTTACCTCTCTTTTGATTGATGATCTACGATAGTTTGAAACTTCGGGTGTGACAACTTCTAGAGTTTAGTCAATGACTTTTCCTTTTTTTAATGTTGAGCCAAAAACTTGTGCAACCTTTTTGCCTTTCTTGTCAACCTATTAAGTATATATTTATAATGTATCAATTTTCTAAATCAGATAGATACTAATCATATGTAATGCGGTATATATTTATATTAACTGATTATTACATCTTCCTTGACGTGAACCTCAGAACATGAAGGATTCTTTTTTGGTGGTGTCAGTTGCTCACATTTTAGAACTCCTTTTGTGGTATTCAACATCTGATCAGGTTCACTTCCAATATCGTTATCCTGATATTTAATTTGTATTCAATTTTAATTTATATAAAAAATACAACAAAAGTACATTAGTTCATTAATCAAAGTATTATTAAAAAAATGCAAATTATCATATACTACCTCATTCATCAATGTATCTCCACTTGTATCCATTGCATTATCAGATTCAACAAAGTTCTGTAAATAAAAATTGGAAATATAAGTAATCATAATTAGTTTATATACCTTTTTGGAAGAAGAAGATACTTACAAAATAAGCATTTCGTTGGAATGTTGATTGAGATATTATTTCACAGAAATCGCTGTCTTCTGCTTCTTCTTGAATACCCAATCCAACTTCAATGCCATTCCTGAATGCCCTCAAATGAAATATAACATTGCCAATCTTCTCAAATATCAGCGTGTCACCATCACATATGTTCAACCTCTCATACAGTTTCGGCCATCCCTCCGTAAAAGCATAAGTAACATGAAGTTTAGCTGCCATCACATCCCAGTACTTAGCACCCGCATATACTTGGTAAAAGCCGTTTAGCTCGTGGTTTCGGTAAAACATGTTAATAAACTCATCTGGAATTACCTGCAAGTAATGAAAATATATTAAAAATTATAATTACTAAGATATGTATTACAATTCAACTCTTTACAATGTTGACATTTCATTAACTATCAAACAGTACGCTTACCGTAAGACCCAGCTTTGTGTAGTTGTTCATTGTTATGTAGGATTCACCACACACATTGTTGAGAAAAGGATAAACCTCCAACTCTTTGTCCCTATGCTTCTAAAGAGCAGCCAAGTGTTTTTTAACAAATTAAGACTATTAACAACAGCCCTCCAACCATCTATTAAGACTGGTAGCTTATTCGTGTGTCTAAGTCTTACTGTCCAATGTCTACCGTCTTGATGACGAACCTCTATATTCATATGTTGCCAGTCATGTCCCCATTTTTTGTTTACAAATTCAACAGGTACTAACTGCATTAACATTGATATATACATTATATGTCTTATAGTAGATACAAACCAGCATATGTAAATATTTCATATGGTGACAACGTTATATTTCATCAACCTAGAAACAGAAAGTACATATACCAATGAAAGCTCTTTAGGTTCATCCATCAGTTGAACAAACGATAAAACCATCTTCTACACTGCAATGTATGATACGTATTATTTCAAATTCATAATTTTTATGGTTAATTATGTTATTATAAATTTTTTTAAAACATCAAAAACACATAAATTTTGCATATTTCACCAAACATCTTATTCTGACTAAGATTCATACTTTATAATCTTATGATGATTTCTTAAAAAAGTGAACTTTTTTTTACCCATTTTTTATTTACTTCTGTGTTGACTGAACCTATTTCTTTAAATGAATCTTATAAGATTTACCTAATTTTACCAACGAATTAATTGTTTTAACAATTACTATCGTTCTTTAAACATAAATTTATGCCTTTTCAGACTTATAACATCTATCAACTTCTTCAACACACTAAATCGATGATATTCTTAACGTGCAATATATAAATACTACTGATTTTTTGTTTTAAGCGATTACCCTGTTCTTTCTACATCAGATCTATACTTAAATGTCGATTTAACTGAGTTTTATGATCAAAAAATACCAACTGACTAAGAAAATCTATGATAAGAATCGTACCTTAACTTTGAAATTATACGAGAAGCTATGTTCGAAACCCTTTGATTGTCTTCAAAATCATTTAAGTAACCTTTTAGAAAACCCTAGCTGTTGATGAGGAACCGTTGATTAGGTGAGTTATCTTTGGTAATATGTTGATAAATTGGATTAATAGATGGTAATGATTATATTTGTTTGAGAGAAGTTATTGACGTGATAGGTGTTGATATGCAACGGCTATGACATAATTATTATTATTTTTTTTACATTTTGTATTATTTAAAATAATTATTATTTATCTTTGATTATCTAATTTAGCAAATTAGAAATAAGAGGAGATTATAAAATAAACCGGTTATTTAATTAAACCATTGAATTCTTTAGATGCTAAATATAAACTATATTATTTATTTAACTTTCTAAATATTTCAAATATTTCATAAAATTGAAAAATTTTATTTTCCATTAAATTTTAACCATTCAAACCTTACCAAATATACTTACTTTTTACAATTATTAACGAATATTTTACAAAAACAATTTTATTCAATATTACAAAATTTCGGTTATATTATTCAGTAATAATAAAAGGTAATTACTAAATGATTACACTTAATTTTATTCCTATATCTCTTCTATTTTTATTTCATAATCTTTGTCATATTTTATAATGTATCAAAAAATCGGTTATATAATAGATTTTTTATTTCCTAATTTTATTCAATGTTACACGAATTTTGTAAGCCTATAAATACAACCGTTTTTTCATTATAGCTATTATCTCAGATCGAATTTTGTCTTTTATTTATAAACAATCATGTCTTCAAAATCTCATGATATGTCTTCTGAGTTTTTTAACAATGCATCTTTCAATAGCATTGATGTGTTATGGGAAACAACTAAGGTATGCGTAATTAATTTTCCGTTGCACCTTCCAATTATGTAGATTAACTGTTTGTTATATTTTGCAATTACTTTTTTGTAGCCAAAGTCTTTTATCATATTCGGTACCATCAAGAATGTATTTACCGGTTTTGGTTGGCACTACATGACATGTCCAACGTGTTTACACGAGGCTACTATGGAGATTGAACAATACCTTCCCGCTGATGGTTCTTTTGATTTTAAGAAATATGAAATTTACCGCTGCTCTAACTATGAATGTTATGAACACATCATAAAACCTGTGCCGAAATTTAAGATTAAAATTGAAGTTGAGGACGATAGTGATTCAACTCACCTTATATTATTTCATGATCAAGCTATACAGCTTTTGAATAAGTCTGCTAATGAATTGCTAAAAGAGAATGCATCGGTATTTTTCCAGTTCATAATACTTTTATTCTATAATAATTTTTTTTAACATTTGTAAAATATTAACAGATCGGTGATTATCCTACGTTCCAAAGGAGATTAAGTCTTTGGTTGGGAAGCTGTTTGCTTATAAGATTCAAGTTAGCCACTATAATATCAAAAACTTTGACGAAGTTTATGATATCACTGCGATAAGCATCGATGATTCTATTATTTCCTATGTTAAGAAGAGCCTTATCACTTCACAGGTAATAATGATGCTTATGAAAATACATATTATTATTTATTGTACTAAAATGTAAAACTTTTAGTCAACTAATAACAAAAATATTTTGCATTTACAGGAACAAAATATCGCAAAAGGTAAACGTAATCTGTACGAGCTGTATGACATTGATCCAACATTTCCTAGTTGTTCTACAAAGCGTAAGATCAATGAAGAAAACAATGAGAATGATTTTGACTGAAGTCTAGAGAGTTACTATGCAAGAAATGATTTCTGAGTTGTGTTTAGCCACAATAATTTAAGATTTCGTATTTCTGTCATTGTTTGATGTATTAGTCTCGATTTTAATTATTATTATTATTGAAGTTCCGCTTTTTTTGGTTTATAATCGTTTTTTTTAAACTTAATGTTTTAAAATTCACAGTTTACATAAAATAGAATACTATGATTGATTATGTTTAAATGGGAACTTTAAAACTAAATTTAGAAACTACGTAATTGAATGTAACCGATTATCAAGTCAGCAAATTTACCGGAAAATATTATACGGAATATTTCTTTCCTAAATGTTAATATTAAGAGCTAATCTCAACTATTATAATTGATTATATAATAGATTAAAGGCCTTTATTTAAACCTCTGATCTTGCATTACAATATCTGTTATGTGTAATAGTTAATAAAATTGAAAACAGACAACTTCCCACTTTCAAAGAGATTCATACACCCATTTCAATTGTTTATGTTCCAGTTCATACGTATCTAACTTTCCGAAGGTAATTGTATATGCATCTGTCATTAGTTCATTTTACAGAGAAGATGTAATTATCACCAACTCCATTTCCTTTACTTATTGTACAAATTTAATATAAACAATTTTGTTTTCTTATATTTTTCTTTGTGCTGGTGCTTTATTAAGTTGCGGTTATTCACATATACTATGTCAAAAAGATCATATCAGTTGCGTTCATCTTCAAAGGATCCAAATTCATCACAACAAAAATTTACTAGTAAGTGACATGCTAAGTTATTCAGTTCTCATTTCCCTAACCACAAATGACGCATATTTTAGATTAAAATCCTATTCATATTTCTCTTTTTGTAGATCCTGTTATGAGAACTCCTCTCTCAGATATCTCAAATGGTAAATGTTGTTAAATATAATTATAAGTACAATTTTTACGTTTTATGTTTGAAATGGGACTAATTCTTGTGTTCCTTACATATTCTACCTTCTTAATTATTAAGTTACTTCACCTGGTGAAAGGCGTAAGCTTCGAAAAATAATACTTGATAATAAGAGATCAAGGAATGCATCGTCATCAACAAATGTTCCTAACATCTTGCCTGACAACGTAAGTTTGCTGAAGTATTCTAATATTACAGACCGACATAAATACTCCATTGGTCGTGATACAAATATAAATGATAGAAGTTCATTAGTTTCAACCATAACAGGTACGCCTTGTGTTTGTTTTTTGTTACTTGTCTATTATATGTTACTAAGCAACAAGCCTATACTAACATGTATGCTAAAATATGTAACCTTTAGATAACGATAGAACCAATTCTACACCGTCAAATAACAATCGTCGATATTCCATTACTCCTTGCATCAATAGCAGTAACAATCAGGTGGTATTGGGTAGTACGTCTACCCTTAGAAGATTATCTTATGGTAAACGTAAGCTCGAGCACAAGAAACGTGACACTACTCCTTTACCTAAGGTCAATTTGAATTCCAATGAAGACAATGTGGTTTTAGGCACAGTGGACGACCTTTATAAAGGGATATCTAAAGGTTTAAATCTATTTTATCGTTTTAGGACATTTATTATATGCAAACTGAAATATAACTATTAATTGTTTCTTAATAAATTATTTAGACCATGGTGACCAAGTTCTTACATGTCAAATCTGTAGTGCAAAGTTATGGACATCAGAAGGTGGAAAAGGTCGAATAACTATGAATAAGCTAACCTATAGTATGTGTTGCGGGTAAGGTAAAGTTCAGCTACCGCCTTTAAAGGATGTGCATTCCGTCTTATCAAAATTTGTTTTCTTCCTCAAATGAAAAAAACAAGTTTTTCCAGAAGAACAAAAGATGATACAACTCTATGTTCTCTTTTACATCTATGGGTGGAAAGGTTGATTCTACTATCAACAAGGGCAATGCTCCATTTATATATCGTATAAGTGGCCAAAACTATCATTGCATCGGTAGTCTTAAACCTTCTAATGGAAATCAACCTCAGTTTTGTCAGCTATACATATATGACACTAAAAATGAAATAACAAACAGACAGGCATTATTCGGGTATGTGTGATTACTAAGCACCATCTTTTTTACCTATAATTATTTATAAAAACGATGTACTGTTATAATTATGCTATATTAACATTAAGTTGTTTTTTTTTATTTTGTCAGCAAAACAACCAAACCTTCGTCGTCTAATGATAAAGAGCTTGATGGTGAAATGATACAGTATTTGAGGAGTTTACTAGATTCAGAAAATATGTTGGTTAAGACATATAGGATGGTCAGAGACAATTTTCACGAATCCCCAGAGGCCAACCTTAAACTTCGTCTTATGTATAAAAGAGAAAAAGATGGCAGAACATATAACTTAACAACCATGTCTGAAGTTGCTGCTTTGGTTGTCGGAGACATAGATAAAGCTATAGACTATCGTGGTATTGTTGTCGAGACTCAGTCTGGAATGCTGCAGCGTATTAGCGAATTACACCCATCATATCTTGCTTTGCAATATCCGTTACTTTTCCCATATGGTGATGATGGATATAGAATTGATATTCCCTATAGAGATTTCATTGCGATACAAAAGAAAATAAAACCAAAGTGCACGATGAGAGAATTTTTTGCATATAGGATCCAAGACAGAAATTATGGTTTTTCCTTAATTCTTAATGGAAGAAGGTTGTTACAACAATTTTTAGTTGACGCATATACAATGATCGAGAGCGAGAGACTACATTACATTCGGAGATAACAAACAAACCTTCGATCTGAAACATTTGAAAATCTTCAAAAGCATAAAGCTAAAGGAAAACAAGTTTTAAAAGACACTGGAAATCCTGTTATACCACCTTCTTCATTTACTGGAGGTGCAAGATTCATGCAACAAAACTACCTCGATGCAATGGCCTTATGTAAGTTGTACGGGTACCCAGATTTCTTCATAACTATAACTTGTAATCCTAAATGGCCAGAAGTAAAAAAGATTTCTTAAAGATTCCACCATCAAAGCCGAGGACAGGCCTGACATATTGTGTCCATTGTTTGAAGCTCGATTCCATACTCAAAGATTTGAAGGATTCCAATTATCTCGGTGAGATTAACGCTGGTATGTTAGTTTTTTTTACATTTCTTCATTTCGTGTATAATTTGCAATCAGTTGTATAAAGTACTAAATTTATTTGTTTTTTCTTTTTATTTAGTTGTTTATACGGTAGAATTTCAGAAGCGTGGTCTTCCTCATGCACATATATGCTTATTTATGAAGGTCGATCACAAACTTCTGACCGTAGATCACATAGATCCATTTATCTCCGCTGAGATTCCCGATAAAAATGAAGATCCAGAACTTTATTCTTTGGTAAGTGATTATATGATTCACGATCCGTGTGGAAATGCTAATTTGAATTGTCCTTGCATGGTTGATAAAAGATGTTCAAAAAACTTTCCAAAGAAATTTTCACCACATACAACTGTTGATTCAAGTGGTTTTCCTGTATACCGAAGAAGAGATTCAGGCCACATAGTTATAAAATCTGGTGTTAGATTTGACAACAGAAGCGTTGTTCCATATAACAAAAGGCTTCTAAAAAGATATCAAGCACACATCAATGTCGAATGGTGTAATCAAGCCGGTTCAGTTAAATATTTGTTCAAGTACATTAACAAAGGCCCTGATATGGCTACTGCGGTTGTTTCTGGGGTTTCAAATCCAAGCATGAAGGATAAGCCAAGAGATGAGATCAAGGAATATTATGATTGTAGATATATTTCAGCTTGTGAGGCATCATGGAGAATATTCTCAAACGAGGTTCATTATAGGTATCCTGCAGTTATGAGGCTTCCCTTTCATATGTCGGGCCAACAGAATGTTGTGTATGGTGCGGATGACGATATTGATAATGTGTTAAGCAAGCCTTCAGTTGCTTCTTCCATATTTGTTCAATGGATGAAATTCAACGAGTCAAATAAAGATGCTAGAAAGTTGACTTATGTCGAATTTCCTTCCAAATTTGTTTGGAAACTTAAAGATAGATGTTGGCAGGTACGTAAGACGTACCAGACTGTTGGCCGTATACATTCTGTGTCTCCGGCATTAGGCGAACCTTATTTTTTGAGGATACTTCTGAATAAAGTTAAAGGGCCCAGATCCTTCGAGGAAATACGTACCGTTAACGGCCAGTTATTCCCGACTTTTAGAGATGCTTGCTATGCAATAGGGCTCTTAGATGATGACAATGAATACGTTGAGGCCATTAAAGAAGCAAGTTTCGAAGGACATTCTGGCTATCTCCGTGCGTTATTTGCTACCTTGCTTTTGTCAAATACACTTTCACAGCCAGAGTTTATGTGGGAGAACACGTGGAAATACTTAGCAGATGATATTGTATACAGACGTAAAAAAGAAACAAATATTTCAGGTTCTCAGTTGTCTTTTTATTTGATAGTCTACATTTCGATCTTATTATTAACGACATTATTTTTTTTCATTTGTTAGGTTTAGTGCTTCCTGAACATCAGATTAAGAACCTTACTTTGTTGGAAATTGAAAAATATTTAGTTTCGAATGGTTCGTCGTTACGAGGATTTAGCACGATGCCTTACCCTGATGACGATTCGTTACGTGATACTACTAATCGTCTAATCAATGAAGAGCTATCACATGAGTAGATGAAGTACAAGCTGAGTTTAATAAGTTGCATCAATCTCTAACGGATGAACAACGAGTTGTTTTTGACGAAATAATGGCAGCCGTTGGAAGCCGTAAAGGAGGCCTATTTTTCGTCTATGGTTACGGTGGAACTTGGAAAACGTTCTTATGGAAGACTTTGGCTTCAGCTGTTCGATGTAGAGGTGAGATAGTTTTAAATGTTGCTTCAAGTGGTATTGCTTCGTTACTACTTTCTCGTGGAAGGACAGCCCATTCTCGCTTCCATATCCCAATTAATCTCACAGAAGATTCGATGTGTCATATTAAGCCAAATAGTGATATCGCTAAATTATTAAAGGAAACACAATTGATCATCTGGGACGAAGCTGTGACAACTGGCACTTTTCCATGTATTCCGTACAATAATAAACAGTAATCTGTGCTTTAATGACTGTGCATGACTTAATTGTCACACCCCGACCACGTAAAACAACAAAACGTGGCGGAATCATCGGGGAGTGTTGTAAAAGAATCATTGTTTCATAACACATGGAAAATTGAAATATTGTTTTATTGATTAAAAGAGTTACAATGTCTTAACAAACAAAGAAGTATAACAAAATTAACTAGTCTTCCATCTTTTATTGTCACTAAGGCCCAAGTCCGCCTAAGTGTAACTTGATCAATCCTATGCATCATTTCCTGAAACACATGTGAAAATAGGTACGTCAGCATAAAAAAATGCCGGCGAGTACATAGGTTTTGTGAAAATAGGATTCATGACTTATAAGTTTAGAAAAAGGTTGTTTAACAAAAGTCAGTCATGATCCTTGTAAAATGTTTTGTTTTATAAATCATTTGAAAAACGATGATAAAGTAGATGATATGTAAAAGAATAATGTAAGATTAAAGGAATAACCAAGTAAAATGAGTTTGTATAAGATAAGTTGTTTGTAAAACAATGTCTTGTGAAAAATGTGTTATTTGTATAAAAATGTTATATGTCTAAACTGAAATGATTTAAATAACGCTACGATATGTAATATCATACAAGCACTTATATATAGGAAGTACCAGCGGCGTATCCACCATGCTTGTATCATATTACACACGCCTCGTTACTCAAACCACTTACCCAAACAAACCACCAATGTAAATTGCCCCTGTCTAAACCATTTGTCAAATGTCTTTGTGTGAACCATGTCAAAATGTTTATGTCAAATATAGTCCATGAAATGTGTATATCAATATCAAAATGTCTATGTCAAATGTCTATCATATAATGTGTAAACAAAATGTCATGTATGACAAGTGATATATATATATATATATATATATATATATATATATATCCATTGAGCCATAGGTAAAAAATGTACAAAACAATGTATTGAAGTAAAACATGGTTTAAATCAACGTTATGTCTTGTGGAAATGTATGCTATACTGAATATAAACATTTATGCGGTATTGTGAAAATGCATACATTCAAGCCTTGTGACTGTGGTGATAAACCCTTAAACAAATGAAAGGACTATCTGTCTTACGTTTTAATCGAATTCGGTCATTCCGTCCATCCAAACAAACCTAGGATTTTAGGAACGGGAGTTGTCAATTCCTATGGTACCATTACCTACTAACGAGCGGCGTGATCAATGTTAATAAATGTATATGGTCCCATTTAAACAAACCAAATGTCATATCAAAATGTAAGCATGTGATGAAAATAATGTACCTAGTATGCTAAGTAAACATACAAGGTAGAGATGTAAAACAATGTGTCCATATGTTACTGGAACATATGCAACAAAGATGCAATGTAAAGCAAATGTACTAAGTATGATGAACATACATAGCATGAAAAGGTAATGTAAAACAATGTACTAAGTATGCTACAAAGAATATACATAGCAAAAACACAATAAAATCATGTACTAATAATGTACTAACGAACATAGCAAGTATATGATATGGAAACATGGAAAGCATGAAATTAACAAGTAGGCACATGTGTTTCACCCCAAAACAGTTTGGAAAATAGTAAAAGAGGGGTCTATGTACTCACTTGAGGGTGCTTAGAAGTCTTGAACAACAACCAAGCAAAACTAGAGGGATCACAGAATCAAACGGCACCCTATATAGATAATTACATAAATAACCGGACCTAAATCGGGAGATTGGGTAGTATGAGGTTTCGTAAACCAAATGAGTATTGGAACTCATATGATATGGTTTAACAAAGCCTACATACTAAAATGAAACCTAGCCTAGGTGCTTTTGACCCATTACGATCCGTCTAGGTAACTTATGCTACTTTAACGCGTCCTCCGCGCAAAACGCGTTTGGAACGCCTAACTAGCCCTATGACAAGTAAGATATGCCTTAACATGTTTAATATTGTTACTAAATCAGTTTAGATGTCAAAAGTTACGTTACATAGGCTTAAAATGAATTTATGCGTAAAAAGGGCATTTTGGTCATTTTCCTAAGGCATATAAACTACCTATTATACAACTAACAAAACGTCGTGACCATAAGGTATAACCTCGAAAGGTTATTCCCTATACAACTATGGTCACCTAATATGTTTGGTCGGATCCTAATGATCGACCAAACGGGTCGGGTTTGAAAGTATAAGCGATTTATTAGATCGATTACCCTTACGACCCTAGACAAGCACAAATCTAAAAAGTGACGAGCTAAACATGCTAGAACATGTTTAGTTAAGTTAGAAAACAGGTTTGGTATCAAAACAAACGGTTTTGATACTCTAGAGTAGTTTGGTTACAAAATACGCAAGAACACGTATTTTGGCCGAAACTACGACTCGTCACTGAGCCTAGATAACGTGGTAATAAGTAGGTATAGTCACTAGGGACTATGACCATCGTGATTACGCTCACGTTATGAAGTTCAAACGAACTTTGCATTGACCATAAACTAGTCAATGCAGAAAGTCAAACAAAGTTTGACTTTCATGCTACAACGAATGAAAAGAACGAAGGAACACTTACAGAGGGTCCCCGCAAGTAATTGACCCGATTCACTCTCAGGTAGGAAGCATATATACTTCCACTTAGAGAGGTTGAATCAGATTCAAATGTGTGGGGTTGCAAGTGAACTATGGAGGGGTATATATAGGAAATGTTGAGCCGTTAGGATCGTTTCTTGTTTCCCAAGCGTGAATCTCAGCCGTACAACACATACCCACTGATTTACAAACCCATTGGAGTCCATAGTTTCAAAAATACCACCTGCAAGAGTGCATAACAGCTGCAACATGCTGGAAATGGCTAGAAACAAGTTTCTGCTGTGCTGGTGATGTCTTACGGACCGTAAGACCCAGAACCTTACGGTCCGTAAGGACCTTGCAGGTCTGATACTTTCAAAAATGGCAGATCAGGCCCCTGTGCATCCAAACTTGCTATTTGATGCATTTTTGACACGTTTAAGCCCCGTTAACCCCATTTCAAAGCTCTAAAATGAAGTTAAAGTATAGGGAACTTAAAATGTGATAAAAAATATCTCGGATGTCGGCTCGTTTGGTCGTACGGTCGCGTTGTTCGGTTAATTACGACGGAAGTCGTAACGAACGCAAAAACGATCCAAATTAAGCGAAAAATGGATTTTTATCATGCCAATCACTAAAATAAAATATTTTAATGATTACATAAATTTTTGGGTGTCCGGATATATTCAGAACGTAAGATATGCGCGAAAATGCAAACTTATGCACTTTTTGACGCTTTTAGTCCCTGAATGAACATAAAGTTTATTTTAGCACACCGAACCCCTCAAAGCTTATTTATAAGATATGTAAAGGATATTTAGGGTGTGTTTAACTTATGATCAAGTTCTGGAATGTCCGTTACAGTACGAATCGACATACTTTCGCAGTTTGTCGAATTTAGTCCCTGTAAGCGAATAAACTTGATTTCGGCACACCAAACCTTCCAAAACTTATTTCTTAGTTATGTAAAGGTTATCTAAAGTATGTTAAGCCTATGTCACTATTCCGGAGTGTTTGTTGGATTAAACTGGTTATATTTACGCATCAGTGCGCGTATAACCTTCCAGAAAGCGATTTAGAGCCCGAAATCGAACAAGAGTTTATATGTGCAAATGATACACACATTTTTACAAATCCCAAGTATGAAATACAATATTTCATTGGTTTGGTATTTGTTTGATGGTTGAAGTGACACAGGTGTCACAGTCTCCCCTACTTCAAGAAATTTCGTCCCGAAATTTATTTTAGAGGAAACTTGTGAGAGTTTGAAACATGAAGTTGAAAAGATCAAACAATACTAGTTAGAGTCCTGAACTTCTAGTAACTTTAAATAACATCATGCTTGCAATGTGAGAGGGACACTTATATACAAGTATATAAAGCGTTATTGGTGCGTCCACCGTACCTCTATTACATTGTTCACATTCCGTTATGGTTGCCACTATCGGTTCTTACACATAATAAGTCTTACCGTGGTTCCCGTGCATTGAACTTCGTAATTATGTATGCATCCATAATTACCTAATTCCTTGCATAGTCACGTAGTGCATCTTATAATGTGTAGGGGAAGAAAATAATGGACGAACTTGTGATGATTGTGACTAGACCACCATAGGGTCCTTTTTAATTAAATCAATAAGTGATTTAAATAGACTACGAAGGAGTCTGTTCAGCTATATCACCACATGTCATTTCTAACCAGATTCTGAATCAATCTTTTTGACTAGACCATTAAAAGGGTCTCTTATGAATCATGGAGTGGTACTATATAACCCAAGGGTCTTGACTATCACGTAGAAGCCCAATAAGGATTTAAGGTAGTACCTTTTTTAATATCCTATTACGGATCCCTCATATGAAGATATGAAAGGTTCTACGAGGATTTGGATAACGAATATCCAGAGTATACAAAAAAAATACAAAAAATCATAAAAGAAAACACAAAATGCATAAACACATAACCACATAACCACAAAATTGTTTGTTAATCTGTTTTGTTAATTGCGTACATGCATTTAAAGCACACTAGGAATCCATTCCGTGGATTTCATTTGGTACTTTAAACATTATCAAGAATCTAACTATAAAGATAGAAAGATCTTAAAGAGAAAATTCGATTTCGATTATAAGGAACCGAAATGTTCGAATTAAAGTACACAAGGAATCCAATTAAGGATTCTGATTTAAAAGATAATTATCCACAAGGATCTAATTGTAGAGATAAAAAGATCCCATATGAATTCTAGAAGTTGAAGATGTTTTGAAACCTTGCACTGGATGTGCTTAAGTCAGAACATAATGTAAAAATGCTTATGAAGTTGAGATGCTAGATATGTCAAGGCGACATATGAAGCAGAATTTGGAGGTTAAGTCAATGTATGAGAAAAATATTTTTGAAAACTATGCACGGGGTTTCTTTTAAAAAAATGTGTTTAATGTTTTTGAAACCTTATGTATAATACTTTTGAAATCATAAAGTAGGTGTATTAGGTAGGTATATTTATAAAAATATGTTTTAAAATCATGCGAGATGAATTTTGAAATTATGTATAAGGTTTTTGAAAATATGAATAATGCTTTTTGAAATTATGGGGGTTGTTTTTGAAAACATAGACAATGCATTTGAAATCATGGAGGTTGTTTTTGAAAACATAGGCAATGTTTTTGAAATCATGGGGGTTGCTTTTGAAAACATAGACAATGCATTTGAAATCATGGATGTTGTTTTTGAAAACATAGGCAATGTTTTTTTTTGAAATACTTATACTATGTATATTGTTACGAGACCAGAATAAAATGATATGGGTACGAGATTGAATATACCCTCAGTCGTCTAACCAAGGATTCAAAGGCGCAGATGTGCAAAAGCACGATTACTCATAATTTCGCTTTATTTCTTGTATTTCGTCTCCTAGAATGAAACGAGTACTTAAAATTTTTCGAGGAAATCATGAGCGATCACTTGAAAGGGAGAATCACAAGAGTAGTTTGTAAGGAACATAGTTCCTTAATGTAGGTATTATAGGGAAATGCCATACACATATGTAACTACACTTGTAAATCAGAATTTGAACAACAATTTATTCATAAACTGAACACATTGTTTCTGAGTTCAACAAAAGAAACAAAAGCAACAGATTCAAATTATTTAAAGCAGCAGCTTCTTCTAATCGGCCAAATGCTCATCCAAGGGTTGGATTTGCATTGGCAATCTTTGGGCATTTGTTCCTGAAATGGCTCGTCTCACCACAGTTGTAGCAAGTACCAGACGGAAAACGAGCTTGAGTAGGGTTGACTTGAAGTTGGGTAGCAGCAAGGTTTATAGCAGCTTTGTTTTGGATAGCAAAGCGGCATATGCTAACCAAATGTCCCCACCGTCCATAGTAGGTACATTTGAAGCAGGGTAAGAGGTTTGAATGGTGACGGTTGCATCGTTTGCACCATGGGGCAGCTCCTATGTATGGCTTCCTAGCTGGTGGCCTTGCCACTTGGCTAGGTCCCGCTTGATTAGGTGTAACTGCTGCGGGTTTCCTTGAAGCCTTACGCTTCCTTGATTTTGGTGCAGGCTTGACTTCTGCTTCCTTCGGTGACTCTTGAGTGGCTTCATTGTTGAGACGAGACATGGCAATGCCTAAATCCACAGTCTTCAAAATCACTTTGCCTATTTGCTGGGCAAATTTGGCTGTTTGCTTGGACATTTGACCGTTGCTGAGAGGAAAAGACATTCTAGAAGAAAATGAAAGACGTAGGAAGAAACAAGTGAAATGTTACATAATAAACAAAACAGAATGGCAACAGATAGAATTTGCGATCATTTGTTTGTTACCTAAGGCAAACAAATGAGACGGTGACAAATCAAAGCAAGCGGGTCATAATAATGTATCGCTGAAGACATGCTTGCCTATAAGTGAACACTCACCCCAAGAGTTCCCAGGTAAGAGTGACTGGTCCGATTCTGCGGATTTGTACAAACACTCTAGCCTTAGACAGAAAACTCAGAGTACAGGCATTCACCCTTCCAGTTTGCACGTGTTCACATTAAAAGACCCAAACTTTGACGAGATTTGAAAACTTAGAGGGTTCAAAACCTAGTAATTAATCATCCTAGAACAGATGATTGCTTTTCAAAGCGGTTTTGAAATTTATGTTCTTGTTGTGGTTGTCGCCTAAGGATAGGTGACGGTATTGTTTTATGACTAAACGCAAGTAAACTTGCGTTAGGGTCCTAGGAAGGTTATAGACTAGGTCAAAGCATTACTAATAACCTAATTCCTTATAACCATGAGCTCTGATACCAACTTTTCTGTCACACCCCGACCACGTAAAACAACAAAACGTGGCGGAATCGTCGGGGAGTGTTGTAACAGAATCATTGTTTCATAACACATGGAAAATTGAAATATTGTTTTATTGATTAAAAGAGTTACAATGTCTTAACAAACAACGAAGTATAACAAAATTAACTAGTCTTCCATCTTTTATTGTCACTAAGGCCCAAGTCCGCCTAAGTGTAACTTGATCAATCCTATGCATCATTTCCTGAAACACATGTGAAAATAGGTACGTCAGCATAAAAAAATGCCGGCGAGTACATAGGTTTTGTGAAAATAGGATTCATGACTTATAAGTTTAGAAAAAGGTTGTTTAACAAAAGTCAGTCATGATCCTTGTAAAATGTTTTGTTTTATAAATCATTTGAAAAACGATGATAAAGTAGATGATATGTAAAAGAATAATGTAAGATTAAAGGAATAACCAAGTAAAATGAGTTTGTATAAGATAAGTTGTTTGTAAAACAATGTCTTGTGAAAAATGTGTTATTTGTATAAAAATGTTATATGTCTAAACTGAAATGATTTAAATAACGCTACGATATATAATATCATACAAGCACTTATATATAGGAAGTACCAGCGGCGTATCCACCATGCTTGTATCATATTACACACGCCTCGTTACTCAAACCACTTACCCAAACAAACCACCAATGTAAATTGCCCATGTCTAAACCATTTGTCAAATGTCTTTGTGTGAACCATGTCAAAATGTTTATGTCAAATATAGTCCATGAAATGTGTATATCAATATCAAAATGTCTATGTCAAATGTCTATCATATAATGTGTAAACAAAATGTCATGTATGGCAAGTGAAATATATATATATATATATATATATATATATATATATATATATATATATATATATATATCCATTGAGCCATAGGTAAAAAAATGCACAAAACAATGTATTGAAGTAAAACATGGTTTAAATCAACGTTATGTCTTGTGGAAATGCATGCTATACTGAATATAAACATTTATGCGGTATTATGAAAATGCATACATTCAAGCCTTGTGACTGTGGTGATAAACCCTTAAACAAATGAAAGGACTATCTGTCTTATGTTTTAATCGAATTCGGTCATTCCGTCCATCCAAAGAAACCTAGGATTTTAGGAACGGGAGTTGTCAATTCCTATGTACTCACTTGAGGGTGCTTAGAAGTCTTGAAGAACAACCAAGCAAAGCTAGAGGGATCACAGAATCAAACGGCACCCTATATAGATAATTACATAAATAACCGGACCTAAATCGGGAGATTGGGTAGTATGAGGTTTCGTAAACAAAATGAGTATTGGAACTCATATTATATGGTTTAACAAAGCCTACATACTAAAATGAAACCTAGCCTAGGTGCTTTTGACCCATTACGACCCATCTAGGTAGCTTATGCTACTTTAACGCGTCTTCCGCGTAAAATGGGTTTGGAACGCCTAACTAGTCCTATGACAAGTAAGATATGCCTTAACATGTTTAATATTGTTACTAAACCAGTTTAGATGTCAAAAGTTACGTTACATAGGCTTAAAATGAATTTATGCGTAAAAAGGGCATTTTGGTCATTTTCCTAAGGCATATAAACTACCTATCATACAACTAACTAAACGTCGTGACCATAAGGTATAACCTCGGAAGGTTATTCCCTATACAACTATGGTCACCTAATATGTTTGGTCGGATCCTAATGATCAACCAAACGGGTCGGGTTCGAAAGTATAAGCGATTGATTAGATCGCTTACCCTTACGACCCTAGACAAGCACAAATCTAAAAAGTGACAAGCTAAACATGCTAGAACATGTTTAGTTAAGTTAGAAAACAGGTTTGGTATCGAAACAAACGGTTTTGATACTCTAGAGTAGTTTGGTTACAAAATACGCAAGAACACGTATTTTGGCCGAAACTACGACTCGTCACTGAGCCTAGATAACGTGGTAATCAGTAGGTATAGTCACTAGGGACTATGACCATCGTGATTACGCTCACGTTATGAAGTTCAAACGAACTTCGCATTGACCATAAACTAGTCAATGCAGAAAGTTAAACAAAGTTTGACTTTCATGCTACAACGAATGAAAAGAACGAAGGAACACTTACAGAGGGTCCCCGTAAGTAATTGACCCGATTCACTCTCAGGTAGGAAGCATATATACTTCCACTTAGAGAGCTTGAATCAGATTCAAATGTGTGGGTTTGCAAGTGAACTATGGAGGGGTATATATAGGAAATGTTGAGATGTTAGGATTGTTTCTTGTTTCCCAAGCACTAATCTCAGCCGTACAACACATACCCACTGATTTACAAACCCATGGGAGTCCATAGTTTTGAAAATACCACCTGCAAGAGTGCATAACAGCTGCAACATGCTGGAAATGGCTGGAAACAAGTTTCTGCTATGCTGGTGATGTCTTACGGACTGTAAGACCCAGAACCTTACGGTCCGTAAGGACCTTGCAGGTCTGATACTTTCAAAAATGGCATATCAGGCCCCTATGCATCCAAACTTGCTATTTGATGCATTTTTGACACGATTAAGCCCCGTTAACCCCATTTCAAAGCTCTAAAATGAAATTAAAGTATAGGGAACTTAAAATGTGCTAAAAAATATCTCGTATGTCGGCTCGTTTGGTCGTACGGTCGCGTTGTTCGGTTAATTACGACGGAAGTCGTAACGAACGCAAAAACGATCCAAATTAAGCAACGAATGGATTTTTATCATGCCAATCACTAAAATAAAATATTTTAATGATTACATAAATTTTTGGGTGTCCGGATATATTCAGAACGTAAGATATGCGCGAAAATGCAAACTTATGCACTTTTTGACGCTTTTAGTCCCTGAATGAACATAAAGTTTATTTTAGCACACCGAACCCCTCAAAGCTTATTTCTAAGCTATGTAAAGGATATTTAGGGTGTTTTTAACTTATGATCAAGTTCCGGAATGTCCGTTACAGTACGAATCGACATACTTTCACAGTTTATCGAATTTAGTCCCTCTAAGCGAATAAACTTGATTTCGGCACACCAAACCTTCCAAAACTTATTTCTAAGTTATGTAAAGGTTATTTAAGGTATGTTAAGCCTATGTCACTATTCCAGAGTGTTTGTTGCATTAAACTGGTTATATTTACGCATCAGTGCGCGTATAACCTTCCAGAAAGCGATTTAGAGCCCGAAATCGAACAAGAGTTTATATGTGCAAATGATACACGCATTTTTACAAATCCCAAGTATGAAATACAATATTTCATTGGTTTGGTATTTGTTTGATGGTTGAAGTGACACAGGTGTCACATTAATTAACAAGACGAATGAATTTCTGATTTCTGTCATATACATACAAAGGCATTTCATGTTGCAAGATTGTTTACCTTTATTACATGCAACACAGTGTGGTTCACTTAATGCACAGAACAAAGTTAGCACAGTTATCAGACAAACTAGAAGTACTAACAAGAGCTCAGTACTCAGACAGACATGATGTTAAGACACAAAATAAGCCCTGGAACCAAGTGTTACACTAGAATAGTGTGTAGGACAGTAGGGGGTTACAAAACTGCATAATTCTGCAGAAAACAACACAAATCAGAAAAATTGAGCTTTTTAACATCTAAATATAATGCATAATTATGGTTTAATGGTCCAGAATACCTTCCTAGGTGTCGGGAATCAAAACTGTCATAAAAAACAACATAAAGCACACTAAACTGCGCAATTTAGCACTTTAACGAACCGGTAACCAACCGAACAATCGGACACTACCCGAAACACCAAATTTTCACTAGAAGCATTGTTTTATCGTTTCCAAGCTAGTTATGGTCGCTGAACATCATAATACATCCTATAAACACCTAAAACACTAAACAACATACTTATAATCTAACTAGATTGTCTAACTTATGTTTGAAATCAAACCATACACCCCCCATAAATGGCGGATCTAACATGGGTCCCATACCCATGATTTTATTTGAATAATTTATTTGATTTGTTAGTATGATAATAGGCATAATATCCATTAGATTTTATTATGTTGGAAGACTTCTTTAAAAGACCATAAGTTAACAAGTGGAAGATCATTTTCAACATTTCACAACACATCTCTTCCTTCTTCCCTCTCCCATTCTCGGCTCCCACTACTCACCATACAACCTCAATTTTCAATCATTCCTCAACATTCTAAGGGTATCCTAAGGTGTAAGAAGCATAGTTAGGAAGCTTGGAAGTTGAAGGACCTCTCTCAAGAGCTTTTAACCACCAAGTTTATCACCTTCATCATTCTTGATCTCTTCCCTAGCCTTGTGCTAGTAGTAAGACTCTCCTAACTCCATTTTACTTCTTATTATGTTGGTTAAAAGATCATGTAAGATGTTAATCATGAAGATCATGAAAGCATAAGAACATAACTCTTAACATAAAGCTTAAAATCAAAAGAAACTATGTTGTTTAAGTGTATGTGTGCATCTTAATTGATGATTACTTGTGCTTATGATGTTAAACATCATAAGAAACTTGCTAAATTGTGATTAAACACATGATCTAGCAAGTGAGAGGATGATCTTGTGAAAAATCAAGATGATCATCCTTTATGTTCATCATGAACTTGAAAACAAAGATGATTTTGTGTAAGATGATGATGAATATATGTTATTAGTCTATTACATGAATGATTTCAAAGATGATTTTCTCAAGAAACCAAGTTTATAAACAAGATTTACATAACCATGATTTTTAGAGAAACCAATCACATTTTTAGTGATAAATAAAGTATAGAAACATGTTATTAACAAGAAAAATTCAAGAAAAAATAATTTTGAAAAATCATGTTATAAGTTGTAAAAGACAAAATCTTTCAAGAATGATGTTTATAACCAAATGACCACATTTTTAAGGGTAACTAAGCTTACTTAATACCATGGTAAGTTACTACAAGTTTTTAAAAAAATTTCAAGTTCATGAAGTAGTGTAAATGGTATGATTTTGGCACATGGTAAGTGATGATTGAATTGTTGTTGATTTATGATGATTTTAAAAGAAAATGATATGCTTTGAAAGCATGGAAACCTCCATTTTTAAAGGAAAACTATGGCAAAATTTTTCTAGAATTTAAACACTTAGGAAAATATTTTTAAACTAGTGTTTATAAGTAAATTTTAACCATGTTTTTTCATATAAAATTTTCCATAATTTTTGTTACAAAAATTACAAATGCTGGAGGTTGTTTTGATAAATAAAAGCGACTAAATATGTATTTAGGAAATATATATTTAGATGTCACAATTTGTGTGATTACTTGTATATTATGTGTATTAGTTATATTATTTTAGGACTTGAAATAATATAGCTTACCAAAATACCAAGAATTGTAATACAAAATATTACCAAAATTCCAAGAAAATAAATATATAATTTATACCCAAAAATTAGACAAACCGAACAAAGGAATATGGATCACATATATATATTCTGGGATTAAGTTCATATATATTTTTTGGTAAATAAATTAAACGGTATTTTGGAAACCAAAGAAATGAAAATTATGATTTTTACAAGTGTTACAAAAATATATAATGTTTTTGTCAAGAAGAAAATATATTATTTTTGAGTGAAGAAAATATATAGGTTTTCTTGAACAATTAGAAAATATAATATTTTTAGAGAAAATATATATTTTCTTAAGAACATTTTGAATATATTATTTTTGGATGAAAAATGAATCTATAAATATTTTCTAAGATAATCTTGAAAATATATAATATTTTTGAGTTTATATGAAAATATAATTATTTTTGCCAAGAAAGGATTATGGATATTTTCTATAAAAGATTTCTTAAAATATATATTTTAAGAATATATATTGGTGAATTTTTATTTGATTAAAAATATTATTCCGGAAAATTAAATACAAAAATTAAGTATAAAGATACTTAATAAATTGAACAAAATTACGTATTCTCGTACGTATAAATAAACACCGGAATATGCCACCAATACTTGGCAAAATACACAAGTCTAAGAATACAAGTATAAGTATACCCATCCTTTGGAAAAATATTCATGGAAGGTTTACAAAATAAATAAGTTAAAATATATTATTTTAACAAATATTCCAATAAATAATAAATATAATTTAAGTTAAAATATTATTATTTTAACGAATAATTATATACTTTGGAATAATACAAGTACATCAAAGATGTAACACAAAGATACTAAGTCATAACAAACAAGACTAAAAGTCGTGGCACGACCCTGCCGTCTAATAAACCACAACACATGTGTAGGTTGTAGTACGACGTAAGGATACATACTTTGGGTATACAGGAGACAGGACGCAAATCTGTGAGTTCATGTCCCCCTTTTCTTTTAACTGTTTCCAGTTTTATAACTTCGGGGGTGAAATACATGTTACAATTATTTACAAACGTTTACATATGGTATGGTTAGCTAAGGAATGAACTGTTAGATCATGTGAGTGGTGGGTACAACGCTTAAGACCATTAATCCTCGTAGTAGGACCGAGGGACATGAGTGATAGATCTATTTGGGTGTTGCGAGCCCCACCCCTGGGCCGGAAGTGGCCGAAGGTGGTGACTATGTCTTCCAGCCGGAAGCCCGGTACAAAATCTGCAAGGTTTGAGCCTTCCTGCACCATGTCACACATATTAATGTATTAGCTACACATTAATTGATCTGTTCATAGACGCTTTCATACCGGATTACAAAGGCATACTTACAATGATTACAAATGTTTACAAGATTATTCGAACTCATACAGAAACACATGAACTCGCTCAACTTTTGTTGATGTTTTCAAAATTACATGTATTTCAGGAAACAAGATGGATCTTGCACGCTGGTGTTGTTTTCAAGACATAAATTTCAAGTTTTGATGTCATCCACTTTTGAATTGTAAAACTTGAGAATTGTTGGTTGAAACTTAATGACTCGTGTTTGTAATATTCTAAACTTATGAAATGGATGAACATCATGTTTTAATCATATAGTTGTTTATTATGATTGAATGCAATGATATTGAACAAGTCACACATCATACGCTTCCGCAAAAGTCAGGGTGTGATAGTTTGGTATCAGAGCTTCGATTATAGTGAACTAGGATTCCTTCTCGAGTCTAGACTACAATTAATAGGATTCTCTCACGAAAACATTTTTACAAAAAAAAAGGTTATTCATTGCATTTACAAAGAGCGCCAAGATCCATGAGTCGAACATTTTTCAAAGGAAAGACAAAGGAAAGGCAAAGGAAAGACAAGGAAAAGACAAAGCAAAGGCAAAGTAAGGACATTAGTACGGAATGGAATACCTTGACTAATGTGCCAATTGAGGTACAGTCTATCCATGTGGGATAGACTTTCCAAAGACAAAAAGACCCCCCCCCCGGAAGAACAAACAAGAGTTATATGTGGCATGTTGTATTTATTTGCTTGTATATACTAAGTAACATTATTATCTAATAATATATGTGCATATATATATATATGTATGGGATTATTATTGACGGGAACGGGATACCTTCGACTTCGGATTCTATTACCGCTCTTGACTCGCACAATGCTACTATCGACCTCGCGTTATTTGTGAAGTTTGTGGCTGACGTAGTTACCAAACGAAGACCCTGAGCTTGATTCCGTAGAAGATGACTATTCATCCCTCTCGAATGCGAAGGTGTCTGACTACGACAGTGACGACGAGGCGGAGGAGGCAACCTTGGACAACAATCTTATCTGTGGGACGAGGTCCCTGAGGCATTTATGAAACCTGAATGACGACACTCAATTCCATACAAAGAGATGAAGTACTCATTTGAAAGGTGCCCCTCCAGCTTCTATTACTATGAACCCTCCTTATTCCTATTCTGTCTAAGCATTGTGCCATTCCGTGCATTACAACAACGAACGTTGGCGCGTGGACCATCATAAAGGTCCATTCCATGTTGAACGTATGAGGACAGCAGTGTCCCCTCTCTGATTGATCAGCTGCTTTGAACGAGAGAAAAATAGGGTGACCATGCAAGATGACTTATTATTATGGGGGCCCACGTAATAACAACTTGTAGTGCATGGAAATCCTGGCAGACTCTGTGGGTCAAGCAAATGATCACTATCTAATTGGAATTCCTATATCGTTCCAAATCCCCACCCAGTAGAACATTAATCCAAGATGGTTACTACAATACTCCACAAGGTAGGAAGTCTGCCTATGCCTGCTTCGTACTTAACACTTCTACCTGTAGTACGAATCGTTTGAGACCCGGTATCTAAGCAAGAGAAGATGGCTAATGCTAAGGAAAGATTTACCTCAACACTGTAGGATTCTTATGTATGAACTTGCACGGTACTTAGAACACCCCCAAACCTGTCCATTGTACATGCTAGGATAAGACCCCAACCTTCGACATCCGCTATACCCCAAGGAGGTAGCATGGCGCAAGATGCGGTGTAACTTATTTACCGCACTCTATTCAGCATTTAGGAAGCTTAGGCCAACCATATTGGGACTCATGGAGCCCAAGTCAAATCAATGTATGCGTCGCACAACCCAGTGTGGCAAAGGGGTTCTCCCTATATTGGATAATCGAGAACCATGAAGTATAGAGCCCATATTATATGGGCGGAAGTAACCACTATTCTCCACAGAATGTTGTTCCATTTAGGCACATGAAGACACATGTGGGGTCTTCTTTGGATAGGGATAAGAGGAAGGACACAAATTACAAGCAAGATTTTAAGCCAAGCGACGAACATGAGGAAAAAGCTGCGACTAGGACAGTCAAGGCATCCATGACCACAACTAAGGCATGTGATAAAACTACCAACGAGGACTATCAAAGTGTAATAGGTGTGGCTATCATCACACTGGTCCGTGCAGGGCTCATAGGTGTGGGAGTTGTGGTAAGACCAGGCATAGTAAGGAGGCAGTACTGCTCTGGTACGGGGCATGGGAATAGGAGACAGGATAGTGAAAGAAACCAGAGCGATAGTAGGGAGCAGAGCAGTAATGGAAACAATGAGGGCAAAGGTTGCTATGGATGTGGTGACAAAGGACACTAACAGAAGGACTACCCAAAAGAAAAATAAAGTTCGTAGGAGCATCCGTTACGAAGGGAGCACCCAAGGCGCCAGGACCTGAACGTAGCTACGAGAACGTTCCTTATTAACCAACACCATGCATCCATTTTGATTGATACTAGCGCTGACTTTAGCCTTGTATCTATAGAATTTAAGAACCTACTTGGTCTAGAAGCAAGTAAGCTAGACACCCCCAATTCAATAGAAGTAGCAAATGGAAAAGTAGTCGAAGAGGATGGAGTTATTAAGGGTTGTACACTTGAACTTGGAGAACGAAAGTTTTCTATTGACCATCTACCTCTTTGATTAGGAAGTTTTGAGGTTGTAGTCGGCTTGGATTGGGTATCCAAGAATGGAGCTGAAGTTGTTTGTCATGAGAAAGTCGTTCGCATCCCTCTTGCGAATGATGAAACACTTATAGCACACGGTGTCACACCCCCAACCAATGGCGGAATCATCGGAGTGGGACTTGTTCAAGATTGTAAGAGACTTCATAACACTATTTGTGACAATATTTAATTCAACCATTTTCATTCATAACCAAATTGTCAAATATTACAAGGAAAATTCAAATAACAACATTGTTCATAACATAATCATAACAAAATTTGATACAACACTTTAAACCTAAACGTCTAAGTGAGTATCTAGGCATCATTGCTAATCCATTTCATAGCATCATCAATCCTCAACCAGTAACATGTTTAAAATACAATTCAATGCAAAAGCAAAGGTGAGTATACAAGTTTAAGAATAAGTATATGTATAAAAGTTTAAAACGAATCCACATGGCAACTTAGTTTATACCAGATCAACATAACATGGCATGCAATATTTCTAGTCAACCCTCTGCTTACGCAAAATGATATAATTCAACATGACCACTAGTCTACGGGTGGTGCGTTACTCCTATAGCGCTAAACATGTCAACTGGAGGCTCGTATAAAGCTAATGACTATAGTATATCACATAAGTATGGTCCACGTATATGCATCAAGTATAACAACATAGTATTCATGTATAAGGATTGTTTTCATGCATTGCATAAAGAATAAGTTAAGTGTGGTTTTATAAATTAACATATTACACCCCAAAAGTGGTAAACATAGAAAGGGGGTTGCGAGTATACTCACGGTTTTGAAAGTCTTCTACTTGTGAATCCGCGAGTGAGTTATTGTTGGAGGTAGGAACACCAAGTCCTTCTACACGAAGAAACAAAGTGTATGAGTTTTGGGAGTTCGAAAGATTTAAAGTTTCGGAGTCTGAAGCATAAGAACATAAGTATACGAAATTAATCATCTATTAACACTAAGTACTTGTTTTGACACTATGAAACCTCAAGGGTTAATGTTTTCATGAGTAATATACTCATTAGAATAATACAAGTCTTATGTCTTAGATGATGTTATTTTAACACTTTGACGAATGAACACAAGTTCACCATCAAGGTTCGAACATTGAATATTACATACATATAAATATTACTTAGGTTATATATTATTATGTCCAATATTTCAAGCATGAGGTAGAAGATTACATCTTCATTTAGGTACCTCTAGTATCATGGAAATCATGTAGGAGGTAGGAAGAATAGTCTTCCATTTAGGTAACTCTTATGGTTCACCACTACACCTGATGTAAAACATACAAGGAGGGTCATGAACTATGAATAATACAAGATTACAAATAACTATTCTATATGAAATCATCAAGTAATGTTAGGATTTTATGTTGGACAACCCAAGTTAGCCCATAATCACACCTACATTAAGCTTTGAGCTTAAACATCACTTGTGGGTCAAAAACCCTAAACAAAACCGAATGTATATGAGGCTTAACCTCTGATTTTGAATGTCTCAACCTTGTTTTTAAGCTTAACTAACCATAGAAGTGGCTATAAGCATAAGGACATAGGTTTAAGATGAGTTTGACTCAAGTTTGAACAAGTTAAGTAAGGTTTGATTCAAAACAAAAACGAATAGTGAACTTTGGAGCCTATTTGGCGGAGTTCCAGGGACTTATTTACTGTGAAATACCCATGGAATGGAAGCTAAGGTTGATCCAAGTGCATAGGAAAAAGAATGAGCTAAAATGGACAAGAAACGAGTGAGTTATGCTCACTTTAGTGAAGAGTAGTGCTTATGTCCGAACTTTAGATTGCAGCAACGATTTTGAGTGTTTGAGAGAGTTGTGAGGAGGTTTGTAAAGTTTTTAGGACTTGGATTAGTATGGTATTTATAGGGGAAGGGTTTTGGGTAGTGGTTGTGGGTCATAAATGCAAGTAACACACTTAAAACCAACCAAAACTCACCAAAATCGCGACCAATCCAAGGCTGTTAATGAGCTGGCTCCGGATTACCTTTTCTCACAGCCAACAAAGACCATGGGTTTAGTATTCATGGCTGGAAACAAGGGGGGAGGTAGAAGTTTCATTAAATTGCAATTTGGCCCCTGAAGTTTCTAAATTAGGGCTTTTAGGTGTTTTAGGGGCTGTTTTCGCGATAAAAGCATAGTTTAAGGGCAAATCAAGTATGGAGAACATAACCCAAATATAATTAAGCGTATGAATGTTGTATTTAAGTGTCGTTTATGATCAAAACACATTTTATGCATAAGTTTCACATAGTTGCAAGTTTAGCACATAGTTTACAAGAATTATGAATAAGCATAAATTATTTCACAAAATTGAATGTATGAACATGTATAAAGTATGTACAACATGAAATTAAAGAAATACAAGTTTTATTTATGATCCAAGTCTCGGATTTTACAACGATTACAAAGAAAGAACGATTACAAGAACACAAGACTTCCAAAAATAGAAATGCGAACAAGACTTGCTATAAATGGAAAGTACAAATAAGCAGGGCATTACAGTCTGCCCTCCTTTAGGGAATTTCATCCCAAAATTTAGGTAGATGGAACGTCGAACAGATATGGATACTTGGTCTTCATATCACTCTCGAGTTCCCAAGTAAATTCAGCCCCACGTTTTCCTTCCCATCGAACCTTGACGATAGGAATTCGACTGCGCCTCAGTTGCTTGACTCCTCGGTCCATGATTTCGACCAGCTTTTCCAAGAAGTAAAGCGTCTCATTGACTTGCAAGTCCTCTAGAGGAACGTGTAGTCCTTCGTCAGCAAGACACCTTTTCAAGTTGGATATGTGGAAGACAAGGTGTACATTGTTGAGTTCTTCAGGCAGGTCCAGTCTATACGCAACCTTGCCAATCCTTTCGAGAATCTTGAAAGGACCAACGTAGCGAGGTGCGAGTTTCCCTTTCTTGCCAAATCGAACCACGCCCTTTCAAGGGGATATCTTGAGAAGTACGAAGTCACTTGTCTCGAATTCCAAAGGCTTGCGACGCTTGTCGGCGTAACTCTTTTGTCGGCTCCTGGCTTTCAGTAAGTTGTCTCAAACCTGTAATATTTTGTCTGTTGTCTCTTGTATGAGCTCGGGACCAATGATTTGAACTTCACCAATCTCGTGCCAACAAATAGGCGAACGACACTTGTGACCATACAATGCTTCGAAAGGTACCATTTGAATACTCGCGTGATAGCTGTTATTGTACGAGAATTCGATCAACGGCAAGTGTGAATCCCAGTTGCCACCAAAATCTATTACGCATGAACGAAGCATATCTTCTAATGTTTGGATAGTACGCTCGGTTTGACCGTCTGTCTGAGGATGGAAAGCGGTGCTAAGGTTAAGAATAGTACCCATAGCAGATTGAAAGGTTTGCCAAAGACAAGACGTAATACGAGCATCACGATCGGAAATGATGTCAATGGGGATACCATGATGACAGATGATCTCATCAGTGTAGATTCTAGCTAATTTCTCGACTTTGAAATCTTCACGAATGGGAAGAAAGTGAGCTGATTTGGTTAATCGATCAACGATCACCCAAATACTATCATGACCAGAAGACGTACGAGGGAGCTTAGTGATAAAATCCATGGCAATGCTCTCCCATTTCCAGACAGGAATTTATGGCTGTTCGAGCAAGCCAGAGGGACGTTGATGTTCAGCTTTCACTTTTGAACATGTGAGACATTTCGAGATGAAAGTGGCTATATCCTTCTTCATTCTAGGCCACCAATAGGATGCACACATATCATGGTACATCTTGTCAGCACCAGGGTGAATAGAATATTTTGTGTGATGTGCCTCCTTCATCAAGAACTCTTGTAGGTTACTAAGATTGGGAATCCAGATTCGATCGAGATAGTATTGAATACCATCGGATTTGGTTACGAGGTTTTCTTCAGCACCACATCGCATCTCATCGTAGAGGTTACCCTCGTTAACAGATGAGTATTGAGCATCACGTATGCGGCATTGAAGATCGTTAACGAGTTGGAGACAACAGATACTCTTCACATGAGTTTTACGACTAAGAGCATCGGTTACTACATTCGCTTTACCTGGATGGTATTTGATTTCGTAGTCGTTTAGCAATTCCACCCAATGACGTTGATGCATGTTCAGTTCTTTTTGGTCGAAGATATGTTGAAGGCTCTTATGGTCGGTGAAGACCACACACTTTGTACCATAAATGTAGTGTCGCCAGATCTTGAAGGCAAAAACAACTGCGCCAAGTTCAAGATCGTGAGTAGTGTAGTTCTTCTCATGTATCTTGAGTTGCCTCGATGCGTAAGCGATAACCTTGTTGCATTGCATAAGGACACAACCAAGGCCAAGGTTTGAAGCATCGTAATACACGACGAAGTCATCGTTACCATCAGGAAGCGCGAGGATAGGAGCATTACATAGCATGTCCTTGAGCGTTTGAAAGGATTCCTCTTATTCGGGATCCCAAACAAAAGGTTTCTCTTTTTGAGTCAAAGAGGTCAAGGGAACAGCGATCTTCGAGAAGTTAGAGATAAAACGACGATAATAACCAGCAAGACCAAGAAACGAACGAATTTCAGACGGAGACTTAGGTGCGATCCAGTTCTTCACGGCCCCATGTCTAGAAGCTGTCTTATGGTGTTTGCCTATTTTTAAGGAACCATTCCGGATCGGGCGGTTCCTTACTGGATGGAACAACCCCAAAGTGCCTAAGATACCTTAATTGCTCTAGATTGAGACGAGAATGCAAGAGGTTGTCAGTGAGGGTGATTCCTATGCTATTTGTAGGTGGACAAGTCCAACCCTTTCCCAGGCTCTCATTAAAGAAGGTGTATGCCGAATCGCTCAGGTCTATGTATGCATCGAACGAAGTCGATGGGGAGTCCTTCACGGCACAATCGGCATAGGGACGACTATCGCTCAAGTCCTCACTAGAGTTAGGAGTATCGTCGGGAACAACGAAGTTGTTTGAATGCGATTCCAACACTTCTTCTTGGTTATCATCTTGAGATAAATTATTAAAATCTATCCTAAGTTCTTTCAACCAATTAAGAATTAGATCCTCTAATTGAAATAATTCATCAAGAAGCATTTCTCCTAGAAAATCTGGTTGGAAGCATTCGAGGGAGAGATAGGGATTATTTTTACTTTCGCCCCTCTTAAGGATACAAGGAAACAATGGGTCTATATAGTGGGGCTTATAATTTAGAAAATAACATTCTAATTCCTTATGGGTACCACCACATAATTGACACCACGTACCATAAGAGTGCCGAAAGTAAAAAGTATCAGTATCACTCATGTTTGTGTCAGAAATTACCAACCGTCGGGATCTTACGGTTCTGTTTTCAGTAACTGACTCTTGGGCATGGGGCGTGTTGAGTGGGCACGGCCCCGTGTTCAGCTTACTGTCTGACTTAAAACAGGACTGCCAGTTCCAATGATTGGGCACGGGGCGTGTTCAGCGGGCACGGCCCGTGCTGAGTTCTGCAGAAGCTGAAAAACTAAGAAAAATCCTAAAAAAATAGAAAAATAAGAAAAGCGATTAGGCCGTTGATTCCTAACTTTCTTAAAATCCTTGTGTCCCCGGCAACGGCGCCAAAAACTTGATGTGCGTGAGTGTTATTAGTTTTTAATGTATATGTTAAGCCCTTTTTAACACTTTTTAGCCAAGTTTTAAATTTATAAAACACGATATTTACTAACACTAAACACACATATGGGCAAGTGCACCCATCGTGAGCGTAGTATACTGTTGGTAAGATACCGAGGTCGTCCAAGGACACAAGAGCTTTTAGTACCGGTTTATCCTCAACGTCTAATCAAATCAAAAGTTTAGAAAAATGTTTTAAACTAAGAAAATAAAAACTAACTAAAATGCTGAAAAATAAAAATAAAAGAAAAACAGATAGACAAGATGAATCACTTGGTTCCGACTCGTGTTTAGTGTAACCTTTGATTATTTCCGCACTTTTGCACTATTTAAGAGATTATCTTAGTTATTGTAGTAGGCCCCTCTTTTGGAGGTGACGTTACCCTCAACCCAGTAGTTTGAGTCAGCAAGGATACAATCCTAAAGGTTCGGATTATTGAAAGATAATTAATTAAGTTATTAATGCATATTGTGGTAGGCCCCTCTTTTGAAGGTGACGTTACCCTCGGCTAAGTAGTCTGAGTCAGCAGGGATACAGTCCTAAGTAGTCGGGTTAAAGTATTAATAGTAGTTTAACTTATGAGGGGATCAAAGAGTTTGGACCCCCGCCATCCAATACAGTTAAGTATTGAAGGAGGTCCTACTAAATTTGACCCAGGTCCTTTGCAGGATCTATACACTGAACAATGGCAAGACTCTTACCAAACCGTTCCCTTAACCCCCGACCAGGTAGCCAACATACCTCCATATAGACCGTGGAGATATGAATGGTGAAAATCTTTTATTTTATATAGACAGTAAAATAATGCCAAGACACCACGGATAAACGATAAGGAAGAATCACCTTCAACATAAGAAACTAGTTATTAAAGTCATTAATACATAACCAATTAAAAAGTGCGAAAAGATTAAAAATAAAAAGTATTACACTAGACACTTTGTCTTCACCAAGTGATGTAAGAGACTTAGGTAAACATGGCCTTGATTGTCAAGAACTCTTACGATCAATCTTGGATCCCGAGATGACTCACACACTCTATGATGGACAATGGATGATGGTGTTATGGTGGTGGTGGGTGGTGGGTGAAGTGTGAGAGAGGTGGTGTGCCAAGGGATGGTTTGAGCTTGAGCCAAGCACTCCTATTTATAGGCTGAACAGAAGCTCGGGCACGGCCCCGTGTCCAGTAGGCACGGCCCCGTGTCCACATCCTTCTCTTTCTTCATTAATTGCTCTTGTCTTTATTAGTTGACCACGGCCCCGTGTCCGCTAGGCACGACCCCGTGTGCAGAAGCGTATCTGTACTATCAAGATTTGCCTGGATTCTGCGAATCTTATAGTTGACCACGACCCCGTGTCCGCTGAGCTCGGCCCCGTGGTGGGCGATGGAAGCTTCTACAACTTTGTCTTTTATGCTGACACTTGGGCACGCCCCTGTGCTCACTGAGCACGGGGCGTGTTCAGCCTTCTGTTCTCTTGTTTTGCTTGGGAAGATGCTGTCGTGGAGGTCGGGCATGCCACGTTTATTCCTTTTCTTGTATTTATGTTAGATTTAGCTGCCTTTTTGCTTCTTTTGTTAATTTGAGCTCATTTAATCCTGAAAATACAAAAGGAAGACAAAAACACACTTTTTCCAACATTAGTACTAAAAAAGGGTTAGTTTTATGCCACAATTGATGTAATTTATATGTTGCATTTTGCACACATCATCGCTCATGCTCTCCTTGTGTCTTGGAATAAATAAGAATATCGTCGATGAAGATGATCATGAAATGGTCTAAGTATGCTTTGCACACGCGGTTCATCAAATCCATGAAAACCATGGGTGCATTGGCCAAACCAAAGGGCATGACCACAAATTCGTAATGACCATAACGCGTACGAAAAGTGGTTTTTGGTATATCTTCTTCGAGGACTCGAAGTTGATGGTACCCAGAACGAAGATCGATCTTTGAAAAGCCGGTCGCGCCTTGCAGTTGATCGAAGAGGTCGTCGATGTGAGGAAGAGGGTATCGGTTCTTGACAGTAAGCTGGTTGAGCTCACAATAGTCAATACACATTCGGAATGACCCATCTTTCTTTTTGACGAACAAAACGGGAGTGCCCCAAGGAGAAGTACTAGGGCGTATAAAGCGTTTATCAAGAAGCTCTTGAAGTTGACTCGAGAGCTCTTGCATCTCAGAGGGTGCTAAACGATAGAGAGACTTAGCGACAGACATAGCGCCAGGCACTAAATCAATGAGAAAGTCGACAGAACGAGCAGGAGGCGGACCAGGGAGATCGTCGGGAAACACGTCAGGAAAATCACGTACAACGGAGACGTCGCTTATGCTTATGCTTGGGCTTTTGTCCTTCTTTTCCACAATGTGGGCGAGAAAGGCGAAGGTACCCTTACGTAAGCATTTGTTTGCTTGGATACATGGCATGAGCTTGAGACCTTGAGAAGGTTTCTCGCCATACACGTGTAGAGAATCACCGTTTGGAAGAGGGAGGCGGATAAACTTTTCAGAACAAACAACTTCAGCACGAACTCGTCTAAGCCAGTCCATGCCTACTATGATGTCAAAGCTACCCCTTTGCATAGGTATAAGATCGATTGAGAACGTATGATCTTTAAGAATCAAGGAATAATTGGAAAGAACAGAATCGACAGCGACGAATTTACCATTAGCGACTTCGACAACGAATTTTTGGCAAGTTAGAGCATTTACACATAAGCAAAGGTTCGAATTCTAACGACATAAAACTTTTATCCGCACCAGTATCAAATAAACAAGAAGCATAAACATGGTTCACAAGAAACGTACCAGTAATGACGTCGTTTGCATTCTGAGCCTGAGCGGCAGTGATGACAAAAGCTCGGCCTCTAGCAGGTTGTTGAGCTTGTTGTTGCTGCTGCTGCTGATAAGGTTGATTGCGCTGAGGATACACGTTGGCCAAATGATTAAGATCACCACACTTGAAACATGCTCGCACAGGAGCAGCTTGAGGTTGAACCTGGTTAGGAGTAGGGTTGGCAACGATAGCTTGATTCTGGTTGTTTTGGGGCTACGGGAGGTTTCGACATCGGTTAGGAAAATGCCCATACCTTTGACAGTTGGCGCATTTGCGACAGGGTACGTTGGTAGGATGATGAAACAAACAGGTAGTACATTGGGGATGAGATCCAACGTAGCCTCATCTTGGTGGTTCAGTTTTGCGGGGGTAACGGCGACTACTGCTTGTAAAGGTACGGGGTTCGGCGTAGTGACGGCCGCAAAATTCTGGCTCGAAGCCTTTCGCTTCTTGCCTTGGTTTTTCTTGGTGGATGAGGAGGGTTCAACAGTAGGTTCAACGGTGGCTTGATGTATGGTTTTCAGTGGGGGTTTTTGTGGCATTTCTACGCATGACGTGGTTGCTATTCAAACGGGCGGCCAAACGAAAGGTATCCTCAATAGTAGCTGGGCAAGCAGCCTCTACGAGGTTCATGAACAAATCAGGTAAACAATGGATGTATTTGTTGATGGATTTTTCAGGTGTATCAACTTGGC
Organism: Helianthus tuberosus; assembly: GCA_030545235.1. Classification (NCBI taxonomy): domain Eukaryota; kingdom Viridiplantae; phylum Streptophyta; class Magnoliopsida; order Asterales; family Asteraceae; genus Helianthus; species Helianthus tuberosus. Next base: position 11,300 of record JARYGA010007966.1, on the reverse strand, counting down.
TAGGGCACATGATGCTAAGTTGTTTGAAATGGAGGGTTAAACCATCATTGTCATCATCTACTTGCTTAAGGTGCCAAAATTCAATTTCCAGTTTCCTCAGCTAGTGCGGCGTACAAAATTCCTCCATCATTATCTTCTTCAATTCAGCCCATGGCAAAGCGTGGGCGGCGTCCTCACCTCTCGTGCTGCGTTCAGAGGTCCACCAATCAAGAGCTCTTGATCGGAACACCCCTATAGCATTTTGGGTGTGCAACTCTTCAGGACAACCACTCTGACGAAAAGTGATCTCCATGGCGTCGAACCAAGTGAGTAGTGCGGTAGCACCATCCTTTCTAGTGAATTCCAATGGTTTGCAAGCCATGAATTGCTTGAGGAGAAAAGGTGTCTTGGGTTTCTCCACCTTGGAGTCCACAGAGCCATGAGGCGAATCGGGGTTGGTTTGAATGCGGCTAACGATGTCGGGGATAACTCGAGCCATTTGATCAGCCATTTGTTCAGCGATGAGGCCTACGAGTTCCTTTTTTGTCACACCCCGACCACGTGTAACATACAAAACGTGGCGGAAACGTCGGGGAGTGTTGTAACAGAATTAATGTTTCATAACCATGGATACCAAAAAGTGTTTCGTTTTATTAAACATTGAATAATTACATCATCTGGAAATCTAAATACACAATTTAAACATAGTCTATTATTGTTATTGAGTCACTAAAGCCTTGTCCAGTCCTATGTGAGCATGCATCCTATCAAACGATATCATCCAACAATACCTGAAACATATGTGAAAACGAGGTCAGCAAAGAAATGCTGGCGAATACATTGGTTTTGTTGAAAATAAGATTCATGACTTCTGTTTGAGAAAATGTTTAGTCATGAACCTTGTAATTTACTTTGTCTTTGTAAATCATTTGAAAAATAATAAGTTTAGATGATATGTATAAATAAGAGAATAATGCATGATTAAATGAATAACCATGTAAAATGAGTTTGTATAAGATAAGTTGTTTGTAAATCAGTGTCTTGTGAAAAGTATGTTACTTGTATAAAATGTTCTATGTCTCAAACTGAAATGATTCAAATAACGCTACAATATGTAATACCATACAAACACTTATATATAGGAAGTACCAGCGGCGTATCCACCATGCTTGTATCATATTACACACGCCTCGTTACTTAATCACTTACTCAAATCAAACCACCAAGTAAAATGTTCATGTCCAATGTAAATCATGTAATATGTATAACCAATGTCAATAGTGTTTGTGTCAAATGTAAACCATGTAATGTGTAACCAAAATGATATGTATGGCTAGTGAAAATGCATCAACTAAACCATAGATGAAATGCACAAGAACATAGTATTGAAGTAAAACTTGGTTTAAATCAAAGCTATGTTTTGTGGAAATGCATGATCAAATGTAAATCATGTCCCAATGTTTACCCAATCGTTAAAACATTTTGTGAAATCGTTCAAATCGTTCTTGTTTTAATTGTGAAACTACTTAATGGTCGATTCTCTAATAACATTCAAACCTTCTTGACTCGTTCCTCGTTCCAACTCGTTCTCGTTCTCGTTCTTAACAAACCCTTACCAAAGGGTAAATTAATAATTACAGATTCAGTCATTACCCAAAATACCCACACATAACCATGGGTATAGAGAATAACGGGATTTGTCAGATCCTATGGTACCATAACCTAATACTGGTCGGCTTGATCATTGCTAATGAATGTCATTGGTTATGTAACTACAACCAACAAGTTTGTTCACTTTATTGAAATCGTTCTTGAAACCATTGTAATTGTTTTTGAAACCATTGTAATTGTTTTTGAAACCATTGTAATCGTTCTTGAAACCATTGTTATCGTTCTTGAAACCACATTGTAATTGTTTTTGAAACCATTGTAATCGTTCTTGAAATCATTGTTAAGACATTTAGCACATATGAGTCACCCCAAAACAGTTGAAAACAGTAAAAGAGGGGAATAATGTACTCGCCTGAGAATGCTTAGAGGTCTTGAGTGTCACACCCCCAAAATCCACACGCGGAGTATCACCGCTTGGAGGCGTGACATGACCAGGATCGAGCCACCAATCATATTGAACAACTCAATTAAGTAAATAAAACCAAACATAATACGATTGGTGACCAAAGCTAGTTAACCTTGTTTAGTTTAAACAGCGGAAGCATAAACGAGAGTTCAAAAGCATAAGTCCATAGTTTATAAGTTAAAGTTCAAACATAAGTTCCGTAGGTTTATAAAGTTCAGTTATTAAGTATGGGATATAACAACCCATATTCCACAACAACCTTCTCCTCGTGCAAGCTCCCAAAAGCATCTAACGACCTGCAAGGCATGTAACAACGAGTCAACAACAAAGTTGAGTGAGTTCACGTTTGGTTGTTTAGTTTTAAGTTGTTTCTGAAAAACGTGGTTTGACTTTCGTTGGCTTAATTGCCGTGGGGGTTACCCCGTAGTTGAAAGTATGATTAACCAGTTCCTTTTTCATTACCCCAAACCATAATCATAATCAGTGGGGGCTTCCCATTATGTATGTTACTAGACTAGGCGTATCCATAAGTGTCCTTCCCAATCCGAGGACGGTGTTAAGTATGAGTGTACGTAGGTTTTACGTACGTGCCCTTCTCAATCCGAGGACAGTAGTAAGTATGAGTGTACGTAGGTTTTACGTACGTGCCCTTCCCAATCCGAGGACAGTAGTGAGTATGAGTGTACGTAGGTTTTACGTACGTGCCCTTCCCAATCCGAGGACAGTAGTAGGTATGAGTGTACGTAGGTTTTACGTACGTGCCCTTCCCAATCCGAGGACAGTAGTAGGTAGTCTAGTAGTGTTGATAATATAAATAGTTATTCAATCCCATTCCCAACCACCGGGAATCCCATGCCTTAGTAAGGGTGTGAACTCACCTCGGTTTGCTCGGTTAGACTCTCAGATATAGCTAACAGTCAAGGTCGGTCAATCACGTCCTAGTATGATTTACCAGTTAGTCATTTAGTGGTTTTCAAACAGAACACAAAGTTCCTACACGTATCTATCACACAACATGCGTCACTGTAACGGTTTATGCCCATCTAAGTTTCCCGTCCATTCCCCACTCAAAATCAAACATACGATAATGTACATAACATATATAACATGTTAAATCATTCACATATAGCATACTCGACATTTAGACACGCAAGTCACAACTTATGTCAATTCAGCATTAAAACTCAAAACCGGCTGTTTTCGGACATTTAAATAAAATAGTTAGATTATTCCAAAAATTCCCAAATTTTTATAGAATGTCATAAACATTCCATATTTTATTGTCCAAAAATATCGGGGTCCGGTTCATTACCCACATTTTATAAAAATTCATATTCGGGACTGAACTCAGATTTATGTATTTCTGACCACAGTCCACGAAACAATTTATTAAAAATTCATCGTAAGTCCGATTTGCGAAATTCCAGTGGGGTAATTACAAATACTTCAGTTGTCATCTACAGTAAAATTTTCATGGTCCGATTGATCACAAAACTCAGGTTATGACTGAAAGTACGACACCCATTTATTGCTGTCAAAATTCAGCTTAAGTTGCTGTTACAAATTAACACTTTAAAAATAGTAAACGGAGTCCAAAAATTACGATTCCGGTGCCATTAGAACCGTATTTCATAATAACATATTTTAGATTCAAAATATCGATTTTTCGTTGAGTTTAAGACCTGTTTACAGCCAACAGAAGTGGGCTGTAAAAGTTAGACAGATTCTGATTCTTTTGTGTTTAACCTTCTAAATCGTGTTCGATCGATTCCTTTAACAAGTTTAGTGACCACAACAGCATCACACATTAGTATTAATCAGCAAGACATCAGAAAATTAACCAATAATCATAATCACACAAGATCTACATGATTTACACTAATATTCTTTCTTTATCCAACTTATTCATCTTATATTTGTGACTTTAAGTTATGTTCTTGTGTGTTCTCAATTTTTGTCCAACAAATCTCTTATTAACCACTTTAAATAAGAACAATAGAGTGTTTAGAAGCACTTACAACTAGCACAAGGCTAGGGAAGATCAAAGGCGTAAAAGTGGTGGATAAAAGAAAACTAAAGCGGTCCTTGAGCTTCTAATGCTTGACACCTCCTTAGATGATCATCATACACCTTAGGTTATACTTGTAATGGCTTGATATTGAAAAGAAAATGGAGGTGGTGGTTGCTAGTTGTTGGCCGTATGGTAGAAAGGAGATGAGAAGGTTCTTTTTTTTTTTTTTTTTTTTTTTTTTTTGAAAGTGAGATTAAGGATAAGGTATTTGGTCTATGGGTCCTTTCTTATAATTTCCATTAGGATTATTAACCAATGGGTTTAAGAAAAGCATCTTTGACTCACTAGATCAAATCAACTCCATGTGCCAAATTAGAAGAAGAGAAATAGAAAGGGGGCCCACATGTAAACGGTTATGGGGTGTGTTGGGGGGTCTTGCATGCTTAAAAATTGGCTAAGTGTTTTAGGTGTAGATTATTTAGTATATCTCACATGTATAATGCTTATAATATTCTCTAGAAGTGTTATCGTGTAAAACTAGCTTAAATTAGTAATAATATACTAAACAATGTCATTTAGTTCACTAGTTTATATTTTGGTGCTAGTTTCGTTATCGGATCACTAAGATGTTTAGTTATGTAATATAAGGTGTGTTAGGGTGTTCGGGGACCCTAACTTGCTCAGAAAAGTAAAAACAATGTATTTGGCAATATTTTTATGTTTCGGGTAAAGCCCGATTGTTCGGTTTGGTGTTGTTCCGTTAAAGTGCTTAAATTAATCCTTAAAGTGTCCTATATATATGTTTTTGTAACATTTTTAATTCTCAACACTCAGGAGAGCATACTGGACTATTTAATAACTTTTCTGTATGCTACTAGTATGTTAACAAGCACGTGTAAGTATAACACAGTAATCAGAAAGCAGTTAAGTGATTCCACACAGTCGTCAAGCACTTTAATTGTCATTAATAAATTGTACGGAATACATGTAAATTTGAGGGTTGTCACATTCTCCCCCTGTTAAGAGAATTTCGTCCCGAAATTTAGCGCATGGTTACTGAGGAAGCTAGTTAAGTTGCGTTGTCTTCCAGATTTTCCTGGGGTGTCACATTGAGCAACAACCAAACAAAGCTAGAGGGAGCACGGAATCAGTCGGCAATCTAAAACTATATAAATAAACCGGACTTAAATCGGGAGATCGGATAGGATGAGGCTTGGTAAACCAAATGAGTATTGGAACTCATATGATATGGTTTAACAAGGCCTACATACTACATGAAACCTAACCTAAGTGCTTTCGACCCATCGCGACCCATTAAGGTAGCTTATGCTACTTTAACACGTCGTGCGCGTGAAACGCGTTCGGACCGTCTAACTAGTCCTATGACAAGTGTTATATGCCTAAACGTGTTACATAATCAGTTATGTGACAAAAGTTTAGGTTACATATGCTTAATTACCAATTATACATGAAAAGGGTATTCTGGTAATTTACCTAAGGCATATAAACTACCTATCATACAACTACTCAAACGATGTGACCATAGGGTATAACCTCGGAAGGTTATTCCCTATACACTATGGTCACCTAATGTATTTGGTCGGATCCTAATGATCGACCAAACTGGGTCGGGTTCGAAGGTATAAGCGATTTATTAGATCGCTTACCCTACGACCCTAGACAACGTGGTAATCAGTAGGCATAGTCCCAAGGGACTATAACCAACGTGATTACACTCATGTTGCGAAGTTCAAACGAACTTCGCATTGACCATAAGCTGGTCAACGCTGAAAGTCAAACAAAGTTTGACTTTCGGACTCGAAAAGCAATAAAATAAGGAAAAGAACGAAAGAATACTTACGAAGGGTCCCCGAATGCTAATCTCGATTCAAAAATCTTAGGTATGAAACAAAGGTTTCAACTTAGAGTTTCTCAAATCAAAATTCTTGTGATTTAAGCAATGGGGGGCATGGGGTATATATAGTTTTCGGTCCACCGTTAAGATCGTTTCATGGAAAACGTGCCTTAATCCCACCCGTACAAGTGTCGGACCCTTATGGTAGCTAAAAGTGATCCTTATCATCTGACTAAGCATGTGAGAATGTGTGGTGGAGGATTAAACAGCTGCAAACTGCTATTAAATGCAGTTAATCTGGTCCAGAAGGCAGACGCGGCCCGCTTCAGGATCTGCTAAAACTCAGGCGGGCCGCCTGGGAGTTACAGATCAGAAACATGTTTGCAGAATTACTGTTTTGGTCCCTGCACGTGTTTACGCTCATTTTCGGCACTTCCAAGGCCCGTAAAGCCAACTTTAAGGCCCTAAAATGTTGCCTAAACATTGTGGACATGAGACATGCTCAAAAATATGCCGGATGTTGGTTCGTTTGGTCGTACGAACGCGATGATCGCTTAATTACGACGGAATGCGCACAAGCGCGAAAAACGATCCAAAAGACGCGACGAATGGATTTTTCTTAAGCCAAACACTAAAGCATAATATAGTCATGCTTACATAAATTTTTGGATGTCCGGATGTATTCAGAACGTAAGATATGCGCAAAAATGCAAACTTGTGCACTTTTTGACGCTTTTAGTCCCTGAATGACCATAAAGTTTATTTTAGCACACCGAACCCCTCAAAGCCTATTTCTAAGCTATGTAAAGGATATTTATGGTATGTTTAACTTATGGCCATGTTCCGGAATGTCTGTTACAGTTCAGATTGGCATACTTTCGCAGTTTGTCAAATTTAGTCCCTGTAGACGAATTAACTTGTTTTTGCCATACCAAAGCCTTCATAACTTATTTCTAAGTTATGTAAGGGTTGTTTAAGGTATGTTAAGCCAATGTCACTATTCCGGAGTGTTTGTTGCATTAAACTGGTTATATTTACGCATTGGTGCGCGTATAACCTTCCAGAAAGCGATTTAGAGTTGGAATCGAACAAGAATTGATATGTGCAAATGATACACATATTTTTACAAATCCCAAATATGAAATACAATATTTCATTGGTTTGGTATTTGTTTGATGGCCGTGGAGGCACAGGTGTTACAGTCTCCCCTACTTTAGGAAATTTCGTCCTGAAATTTATTTAGAGGAAACTTGTGAGAGTTTAAAACATGAAGTTGAAAAGATCAAACAACGTTGGTTAGGGTTCTGAACTTCTAGTAACTTTAATAACATCATGCTTGCAATGTAAGAGGGATACTTATATACAAGTATATAAAGCGTCATTGGTGCGTCCACCGTACCTCCATTACATTGTTCTCATTTTGTTATTGTTGTCACTATCGGTTCTTACACATAATAAACCTTACTGGGTTTCTGTGCACTAAATTTCATAATTATGTACGCGTCCATAATTAGACAATTCCTTGCACAGTTCACACAGTCTATTTTATAATGTGTAGGGGAAAACCAAATGAACAATCCTGTGATGAGTGTGACTAGACTGCCATAGAGTCCTTTTAATTAAATCAATAAATGATCTAAATAGACTATCAAGGAGTCTGTTCAGCTACATCACTAGATGTCGTTCTTTAACCAAATTGTGAATCAATCTTTAACTAGACCACTCAAGGGTCTCTCATCGAATCATGGAATGGTACTATATAACCCAAGGGTCTTAACTACCACGTAGAAGCCCATAATGATTAAGGTAGTACTTTTTAAATATCCTACTATGAATCCCTCATATAAAGATAGGAAAGATTCTATAAGGATTTGAAAATCGTAAAACACAAAAACATAGAGGAGCACACATAAACACATATCACATAATCGCATACTCACATAATTGCATACTCACATAATTGTTGAATTTGACCTTTAAATTTGTTATCTTTGGACACGGGTATTTAAAGCATACAAGGAATCAAATCCTTAATTGCAGCAATTTGGATGGATCCACATGAATACCCTGCTTGTTGACTACGTGACCCAAAAATTGAACTTCTTTAAGCCAAAATTTCCTCTTGGAGGATTTAGCGAAAAGTTTGTTCCTTCTTTAGGGTTTCCAATGTCCACGAAGGTGTTGATCGTGATCGGCTCGGGACATGAATAGATCAAGATGTCATTAACAACAATGACGAACTGATCCAAAAAAAGCTTGCAGACTCTATTTATTAAGTCCATGTAGATGGCTGGAGCATTTGTCAATCCAAAAGGCAAAACTGTAAACTCGTAATGGCCATACTTCGTGCAGAAAGCCGTTTTGGGAATATCTTCTTCGAAAATACAAAGTTGATGATACCCAAAACGCAAATCGATCTTGGAAAAGCATGAAACGCTATGCAGTTGATCGGAGAAATCATTGATTTAAGGTAGGGGATATCGATTCTTGATGGTAAGCTTAATAGGCTTACGTTAATCGATATGAATTCGAGAAGATCCATCTTTCTTTTTCACAAAGAGGGCAAGAGTTTTTCCAAGGTGAAAAGTTCGGACGGATGAATCCTTTATCAGACAACTCTTGAAGCTGTTTTGATAATTCTTGCATCTCGAACGGTGCAAGATGATATGATACTTTAGATTTAAAAGAAACAAGTGTTTGAGGTTCTTAGGGAGATCACAAGTGATAATAAAAATGACAGAACCACACGAGTAGTTTTTGTCTTTGTGTTGATACCATAAGGTTGGATCAAACATTCATACAATTGCATTAGTTACAAAATAAAACCATAAATTTTTATTTATATAACAACCGCATTGTCTTTAATGTTACAAGATAACAACCATAGGAAATACAAAATGCTAATTGTTCACTCCTTCATCATTGAGTGCCTCATTGATGTTAAACACTCGACCACGTGCTGGATTCACATTGACGTTCGCATTCGGGTTTGCGTTAGCATTTGCATTCACCAGTCTTGGGCAGTTGTGGCGGAAGTGACCAATCTCTCCGCAGTTGAAACATGACCCCAGTGGGAATCTCGCAGCATTCCCTTGAACCGGAGCTTGAACCTGAGCAGCCTGATTTTGTCCCAAACGACAAACCTTGGCCAAATGCCCAAGTTTACCACACGTCGTGCATTGCCAGCAAGCTTGTTGTACTGTGTGATGACCGTTGCAGCGTGCACAATAAGGTGCGGTACCGGCATATGCTTTCTTTGCAGGTGGCTGAGCTGGTTGGTTCCGCGGGTTCTGAGCAGTCTGTGCTGTAACAGCAAAGTTCTGAACACCCTTTCGCTTTCTTGATTTCTTTGACGTCTCACCTTCCTTACCCTTCTTGTTTTGACCTTTCTTGCTATCCTCCTTGTCAGACCCCTGCTTCTTACCCTTGTCATCCTTTCTGTGTAACTTATTCTTCCGAATCTGCGACTCAGTCAATGTCACAGCTAACTTGATCGCCTGACGGAGTGTGGCAGGGTTACTACCAGTAAGGATGTCTTGTACCGAGTCAGGTAGGCCGTCGATGTACCTTTCGATAGCCTTGTCGAGTGGGGTAACCATTGTCGGGCAAAGCAGACTCAACTCCTCAAACCTATCAGTATACGCCCTGTGCTCACCACTATCTTGCTTCAACTCATCAAATTCCTTCTCCAAAGCTCGCTGCTCATGACGAGGACAGAATTCCCTCATCATAAGAGCCCTAAGTTTAGCCCATGTCTGTGCTAGAGCAACTTCTGCACCACGACCCCTCATAACCCCGTTCCACCATGTGAGAGCCCTCTTCTGAAACACACTCGAAGAAAACTCGACCTTGCGATTGTCAGGACACTGCACGTGGCGGAAAGTATTCTCAATGCTCTCAAACCATTAAAGAAGCCCAGTCGCTCCTTCAGAACCACTAAACTTGAGTGGTTTAGCCTGGTTAAAATCCTTGTATTTGCATGGAACATTGTTTTTGTTGTTGGCTTGGTTCCATTGAGCAAAGAGAATTGGAAATTGAGCAGCCATCTGCTGTGCAATGATTTCTGCCAGCTCGGCAGTCGCTATTTGGTTTTCACGTCGAGGAGGCATTCTAAAAGAGGAAACATGAAAGGAAACGAGTGAGAGAATTAGACGAAAAGAATGAGATGAAACAAATCTGATGAAAGCAAGGATAATGGTCATTTGTTTGTTACTACAAAGCAACAACCGACACACAGTGACTAACCAAAGTAAATGGATCAAAAATAATGTATCGCGAAGACATGCTCGCCTATAAGTGAACACTCATCCCAGGAATTCCCAGGTAAGCACAACTGGTCTCGCGTCTGATGATATATATACGAAGTGCTTGCCTAGACAGAAAACCCAGAATACAGGCATTCACCCTTCCAGTTTGCACGTGTTCACATTATTTAAAACCCAAAACCTTGACGAGATTTTGAAAACTCAAAGGGGTTCAAAACCATATAACAGAGGGTTCAAAACCATACAATAGAGGGTTCAAAACCTAGAAATTAATCATCCTAGAACAGATGATTAGTTTTCAAAGCGGTTTTGAAATTTATGTTCTTGTTGTGGTCGTCGCCTAAGGATAGGTGACGGTATTGTTTTATGAATAAACGCAAGTAAACTCGCGTTAGGGTCCTAAGAAGGTTATAGACTAGGTCAAAGTATTACTAATAACCTAATTCCCTATAACCATTAGCTCTGATACCATCTTTTCTGTCACACCCCGACCACGTGTAACATACAAAACGTGGCGGAAACGTCGGGGAGTGTTGTAACAGAATTAATGTTTCATAACCATGGATACCAAAAAGTGTTTCGTTTTATTAAACATTGAATAATTACATCATCTGGAAATCTAAATACACAATTTAAACATAGTCTATCATTGTTATTGAGTCACTAAAGCCTTGTCCAGTCCTATGTGAGCATGCATCCTATCAAACGATATCATCCAACAATACCTGAAACATATGTGAAAACGAGGTCAGCAAAGAAATGCTGGTGAATACATTGGTTTTGTTGAAAATAAGATTCATGACTTCTGTTTGAGAAAATGTTTAGTCATGAACCTTGTAATTTACTTTGTCTTTGTAAATCATTTGAAAAATAATAAGTTTAGATGATATGTATAAATAAGAGAATAATGCATGATTAAATGAATAACCATGTAAAATGAGTTTGTATAAGATAAGTTGTTTGTAAATCAGTGTCTTGTGAAAAGTATGTTACTTGTATAAAATGTTCTATGTCTCAAACTGAAATGATTCAAATAACGCTACAATATGTAATACCATACAAACACTTATATATAGGAAGTACCAGCGGCGTATCCACCATGCTTGTATCATA